>LIAE01007883.1:153945-191024 GCA_002287525.1 Diploscapter pachys | reverse complement strand
GGTGTATGTATAAAAATTGGAATCAAATAACAACCCATCCTAACAACTAACAAATTGTCAAATGTAAGCATCACAAGACGATTTTAAAAATCTTTAAAGTTCGTGATGATTACATTATGACTCGGCAAACTAAATTGATCTACTGACACACTCTCACAATTAGAGGTGATCATTTATCAATGAATACTGGAAATTAAAATGATCATCTCTTTTGTAATTCTATTCCAAATAAAATAACAAATAAATAGTGGAGACTCGGTGCAGCAATCGTTCAACACAACCCGTTTGCAAGGATGGCAAGATTATGAAGAGGACCCTTCCATTTGCTAACGAAAACCACAAGCCTCTACTCGCATATCCGGATAATCCTTTATTGTTATCCTGAAACAACGTTGATTATCTATGCACATGAATGTCCGCGGGTAATCTGATAAATGTGTTTTTTTTCTATTTTCGTTCTATGAAATCATTAGGAGGAACTTACACATTGTCCACATCCATATATAAAATAGAGAGTGGAGCAGTTTGGGTTGGAATGCAGCAAGGAGGTGGTACCTGCAAATTGAAGGAGGTTATTGTTGTTGAGAAGGATACATGAACTACTTGAGATGGATTGAAAGAATGGATGAGTGATTGAATGATGGCGTGATTGGTGGCATTCAGATGATCTGGCAATGGATGAATACATTGGCCACTACATTCGCCAGCCTCGTAGCCTTCTGAAATGAATTAATTATTGCGATAAATCATCTTTATATGACTGACTAGGTGCCATAATCCAATCCTGCCAATTGAGCTCTTCGAAGTCGACATAGAGCGATCTTCGCGAGCAGAGATTGTCCGACTGACTCCCAGTATGACTGGCTCTGTTCTGGTGTTTCCTCTGCTTCTTTCCCTTCCGACTTCCCTCTGGATTCGTTCTGTCCCCTCCCTGTGCAGTTTCGGTCCCCGTCCCACTCCTGCTCGTCGATGCTTCGTTCGCATTCGGTGTCGCTTCTCGTTTTCGTCGAGTTTTTGCTATTTTTTCTTGAGTTTCACTGAAAAACTTCGAATAATTCCACTTTGTTTTTGACAATAGCAACAAATTCATGAAGTAAACAGGTATATTGACATTTTGAAAACATTTGAAAATAAAAACGCGCATAAAATATATTGAAAAAACAAAAGAGCAAAACAAATTTTTAAAAGAATGCGACTTTGATTAGAAAACGAAGGTGAGGAATTATATGAATTTCGAAGGAATCTTGAAACATAAATTCCGACTCACCAAAATAGAATTAATGGAGCACTATGAATTCGCGAATACGGTAGGGAAGATAAAGAATGTGAAGGCGAAGGGGAAAGAGTCGTTCCGACGGACATCGTCACTAGCAAGGTCATCTGAAAAAGCAGCATTTTCATACAGCAACCCATGAGAGTTCCATACTTGATCTTGCTGGAGATTTCGCACAGCCTCGCTAACATCGATGTCTATCCAATCTCGATCGTGGACATTGTAGTCCGGCCCTATTGAAGCTAATAGCCTACGATCCTGAAACTGAGAGTTCGGCTTGCAAAATATTAGATGCTTACGCTTTGATCAATTAGAAAGACTTGAACTTGCGTTGAATCTTGACTTCGTAACCGAAGTTTTAAATCTGCTCGAATCTGCTAAAATTTGATGTTTGAACAAAATATTATGAGTGAAGAGATAACGTACGCAATTTGCCTGCTCTAGCATCGTGGCTAATGATAGATTGTATGAGAGAATGAGTCCTTTGTGTTCTTCAATCACGCTCTAGAATATTTGAAATAGAAGATTGAAAATATACTCGATTCTCACTTTTGGGTAGTAATGTCTTATCCAGTCAGATTGTAATTCGGCAGTTTGCATTTTCTCGTACAACGCCCACATATGATCAGGCACGTGTATGGATGGGCTTGCCGGGGCAGGAACTCGTTGTAGGCCGAGTCGGGATAAAAAGTCTGCAAATCGAGTTGAGTTTTTCTATTTCAAGTCAGTTTTCTAGTCCAGCATCAAACTCTTCCTCAACTACACACAAAGTTTGCTCATTTTTTCGCTCGAACATTTTTGACTCTCAAAGAGAACAATACGTAAGAAGCTCGAAAAAAGCGCAAAAAGCGCAAAAAGCGAAAGACAAAATGAGCTGAGAAACTGTTGAGTTAATGAATGAGCTGGTTCTGAGAGCAAATAAGCGTTGCAGAGATAAAGCGGGAACGGGTCAGTGAGAAAGTATCAAGAGATTAGCTTATATAAGCTGAACTTCATGGTGATCCTTATATTTAGGCCCCACCACAAACACATTTTTAATGCACTAATTTTGGGTAAAAAGCAATAACTGAATAGGTTTTGGTGTAACTTAGATGATGAGGTCATTAAGTTTTTTTCGAGCTTATTTTCACATAAAAATTAGGTGAAAACTAACTCAATATGTGAATACGCAATTTGCATACATAAGTTTGACTGTTTGAATAGATCGAATTTCGCTTCTCATTACTCTATTTGTTTATTTGTCGTGCAGCCCCATGCTGCTCGGTTAAAAAATTGAGAAACAGTTTTTCGCCGCGGGCACGAGCGGCTATGAAAATGTCAAGGAAATTCTATGATTGGTTTGGGCCCTAACTAATTTTCCATCGATTGGGAAGTGAGACCTCCACTCTAACGTGCAAGTAAGTTTTAAAAAAAAATCTCTAACATTTTTCTAAAATCAAATTTGATGTGAGCAAAAAAATAACATACATTTTGCTTGTGGGCCTAACCTATATTGCAGAAAAATTTTAAGAATTTTCGATTTTTCCGCTTCTATTATTCACCGTTTTTGAAACAAACTGAAACTGAAGTATGTGTTTTGTAAGCTTACTTCGTTTGATGAGCTCGAGCTCGTGTGGAGAGAACGAATGGAGTGGAGCTGACGAGGTTATTGGAGGGGACATCGACGAGCCAACCATTAGAGGTCGACACAATAGGCAGAGCAGGAGCAGTGAAGAGAAGAATGAGGCAGAGACGGCGATCGGACGGAGATGCAGCAAGGGGAAATTGGAGGAAGATCGCAATAGGACAATACCTGAAAGTAGTCGAGTTGGGGATTTATTATCAGGATCGGGACTTCAATTAGCATTTGACGAAATGATTTTTTGTCAGATAACGAAGTTTCCTCTAGGAATAAAAGATAATATCACTTGGCATAAAATCATTTCTTCATGTTGTTACTCCGTCAAATGGAAATTGTCGATCCGAACTTTATTGAGTTTTGAAAAGTTTGATTTAGAATCAGAAAGGAATGTCTCCAATCAAATTATATGGATAAAAATTGCGTCTCATTATCAATCTAGTTGTCAAATGAAGATGAGATTTACCCAGGGGCATGTCGTTAATATCCGCACACACATCTAATTAGAAGGCAGCAACATCTCATTCGTGGAGTGCATCGAACGAGAATGTGACGGTTCGTAGGGAAAGAAAAAGGGAATACAATACGAAAGGGAAAATTAGCGTATACAAAGGGAAGAACGATGCCGAAGCACGTCGAATTTCTGAAATTACTCCTTTAGTATAGAGAAAATTCTCGAAATAAAAAAAAAACTTTAGAACGAGTAATATTATGAATGGGGCTTTTGCAAGAAACCGGGGAATTAAATCCACACACTAATCTAAGGCCACGCCTCTTAGGATGTGGAAATAAATGAAAATAAACAAGAAAATGCAGAAAAAGCAGCAAAAGGAAGGAACGAGGGGGAGGTGAAGTGAAATGGAGATATGCCAGACTGAAGGCAGAGCCAGAAAGGGAATGCCAAGGATAGAAGGGTAGATCTGGATGAGTGGAGGGCAAAATGAAGAGGCGTCAATTCAGAAGGAGAAGAACCACTAAAAGGCAGTAGATTAAAGAGAGACCAGATACGTCAGAAGGTCGACTAAAATGGACATGCAATCACATGGATATGCAGAGATCTCCAATACGCATAACAAATTGTAACATAAGGAGGACTTCCTCGTGCTGATGTAAGCAAAGGCACAAGAAGAACGAAGAAAGGAGCAGAAATTGGATGCAATAAAATGCAAAAGATAGAATAAACTGAAATAAGTCAAAAGAATGGAATTGTTTGAGAATTGAGATTTGAACAGCTAACAGCCAGCAGCGAATGTAGTCTTGAGCCTAAGTAACTCAAAGCATCAAAGGGAGAGGGTTTCAGGTTCGAGACGGTTTGTTTTTACGCAAAGTCGTTTTGTTTTCAAATAAGCCGCCGAGTTTGAAACTACGACATCTGACTGACACGGATGAGCCGATTTGTTCTGTTGCCGGTGAAACGAGAAGCGAACTGGTAAGAGAGGCTGGGGAACGAAAAGTTGCCTGAAGTGAGACAGGGACAAGGCGAGGGGAGGCAGGACAAGTGAAGGGAGAGCTAGGCCCTGAAGCAGTTAGGCAGTTAGGGAAGGATGCCGGCGACTTCAAAGCAATTCGCAATTTGATACCGAACATTGAAAAGAGAAAGTAGAAGATGCAGTCAGATGAGAAGGAGAAGCAAAGACAAAAGAATGGAATGAAATTGAGGCAATACTGGGGAATACGAGAGAGAATAGAGACTTAGGGACATAGACAGTCGGATGGATAGGTGAATGCACACAGGTGAGTGAGGATGAAGACAGAAAATTCGAGACTAATAAACCAGTCGATGCATTCTCAGCTAGACTAGAGAACCCAGGTTAGAAGTCAAATGATGATCTGTTCATCATCCAATTCAAATGTCATAATTGAATCCCTGGTTTGCTCTTTGAAATGAAGACCGTCCTCCTCCCCTGCACCTCTGCACACCTCTGCATCGGATATCCTCTCATTTTCGAATGCAGAGATCTCTTTCTGCTCGTCTCTCTGGCGCCGATCTAATGATGTTTTTCCTACGTATTTCGCGTAACCCTCTCTTCTACGGTAGGCGAAATGCAAGGTAGAATTTGTGGAGGCCATTTTGAGACATAACGGCTATAAATGAGTGAAAGGCGGTCTAAAATTGAATCCCTCAGACTACGAATATAGCATAGTGTTTTTGCGTGTGTATGCGCAGAAGAAAAGGTGGCTCTTTTAACTGCGTTGGACTCGTTAATTAAACAAGAAAATGTTAGCGCCAAGTGGAGAAGAAGAGGAGGAGGAGGAGTAATGGAATTTGCTCATAAAGGGCATCAGCCAGATTTGCTGGATTGAAATTAGGAAAGATTCTTTAGCGGAGAAGAAGCAAAGGGGGGATGAAAAGGAGATGGAGTGGGGGAAAATAAATCAGTAATTCTGGAAATCCGTGAATGTACCGCCCAACGAACAACCAGTCAACCAGTGGGATTTCCCCCGAGTCCATTTACTCTCGCTCTCTCTCTCTCTCTCCTGTTGTCCCCCCACTCTGTCCCCTATGGATTCCTCGTCATTTGAGTTTGCAAGTTTGGGACCTCCTTTTTTTGCACAGTTGTCGTTTGCACAGAATGTGCAAAATACGCCATTCCAATTGGCAATCGTCGCAAAATTAGTGACGAAGAAGTGAACGTTTATTTCGCGAGATTTAAACTCAACTTGCGCATCGAAAGTGTCGGCTAAATGGAATAAATGACGAATTTTCTCAGACTAGAAATAGAGGGAAACGCATGTAAATGACAAAACTTGTCAAAATTATGAGACAGACATAGTAGCATAGGATAAGACAAAATAAACATGACTTCAATCAGGAAGTAACTTAACTACCTTACCATATATCACAACTTGTGTACTCTTCAAATTTAACAGCGGTTATTTTTCGACAGAAGATAAATGATATTTTCGGCAAGCAAGATCATTTTATCATTTCTACTATCATAATGTCGTCTGGTTTTAGTAATTATGAGACAGTTGATTATACCAAAGATTGTCATCAATAATTGCGCCGGTCAAGTTGATTAATGATAGAGGTGATAAATGATGAGACTCAAATCAATTTCTGAGTGTATGCTAGAAATCAGGCAGAACAAAAACTAATATTTTACACAAAAACACGAAAAATGCTGATCAAATTTGAGATAAGAAGAGGAACAAGAAAAATGTTGGATTGAAACAAGGTGGAAAGAGCAAATGGACAATACAAAACGTGTCTGTCTGGATAGATGGCAACTGAAGATGCAAACAATACAAATGGGTTCGAGGCAAAACATCGCATCGAAAGGCACGAATATCTTTACGATTCAGAAGAAAACGTAGATAAGAAATGGACTATTAGCCTGGATATTTCAGGCCGAATAAATAGAAAATTGGGGGATACAAAAGGTTCAAAATACGAAGGTCGACGGAAAATCGATAGAATTCACACGATCCTAATGCTTGCTTGTACAATTCTGAATATTCAGCCTGCACACAGACACGGGAGGGAAACTCACAGATGACACACATACTTATTTCGACAAATCATATCTAACGAACAGATTAGAGACTTTCCAAGGGAGGGCAACGGCGGGAAGGCACACCACGCCTTTCTTTGTTGTTGAAGAGGGTGGAAAATACAGGAAAGCCACAAATCAGCGAGGGTTAGTCATGAAATGAAACATAGGAAGAGCGGTGAGAGAGTGCACATGATGCAAAAGCAAAAGAAGAAGCAGATACAAAGGAAATGGAGGCGCCGCTCGGGCACTCGCGGGTAAACGGGTAAACATGCAGTTCGATCAGCCACTCGCAAATAATGACAACACATATCCTGTAAATCACTGATTATGATACGCAAAAACCAAATCATATTTGACTAGAACTAGATGAGATGATCTTGCAAAATATCGATCCAATCATGTATAACATATGGGGGTCAGACAAACCTATCACAGAGATCTAAGCTTAGACAGACAGACAGGCAGGCAGAAAAAATTCAACAGAATACTAATTGGTCAGATAGTTAGTTGAGTTTTATTGAGTAGAATGGTCTTTGAAAAGCACCAATAATTCTTCCACTCAAACAGGCTTAAATTTACTTATTCATAACTTTTTTCTCGCAATGCAAAACTACCTTCATGATTAATTGACAGTATTGCGAATATTCATTTCTCAGACCGATACAAACAGCTCTCCACATACTGAATTTGCAGAGCAAAATGGTCTTTTTTCAGAAACGGAAATGAAAATTTAGTGCTCAAGCTGAACTAAATAAGTTGCGAGCGATAAATATAGTCGTTAGAGCATCTGGTTCTACTTGCAGTCCTATAAACACGTGGCAAACAGGACAATTCATTGGAACTTTGTTCTTTAGAACGAGAACGAAGTTCGAGTTACAGTAGTCACGAGAAATACATGAATGCAAATGTGTAAACTAAGTAATAAAATATTGTAAAACGAATGGGTAAATGTCAAAAATCGATGCACTGCTATCTGCAGACTGCAGAAATAAGCAGAAGAAGCAGCACCCAACTGTCTGCTGCTGGGGAAAGGGAAATCGAACGAGTGCAGTCGGCAATAGGCAGTCGGGCAATCGAATCGAACCACGATGCAGAACTGGAGAAGTGGGAGAGAAGCAGCACTGGGACAGACAAGGGATGGAAAAGATGCTGCAAAGGCCCGAAGAAAAATTGCACGCGGATGTGATTAATAGAAGCAAAGGGTGCAAAGGGGGAGAGATTGGGGTAATTGAAGAGGACGCAGGGATGCACAAAGGATAACAGGCTCATTGTAGAAGATAGAAGATGCGAATAGAACAAGGCAAAAACTGACAGAGCGAGATCGAACGATAAATTAGATGAACTGCCATTCGGAAAATAGCAACACACTCACTGCTGGAACTGAAGCGATATAGAATGGCAGCAACGTGGAGAGCACATGTCGAGAAACTGTTGAGATGAAGTTGCGGATAAGTTGCGATGAAATGGAAACTTCGAAATCGCATTTAATATCTCTCTCGATATCAATCTTCTCCGCAAACTATGCTCTTTTCACTCACATATTTCTCGTTTCAAACTCTTTCGTCACAATTCAAAGCTGTGAAGCACGAGGATGAAGCAGCACCGATGTTGGAGCTTGAGAAATGATAAAGAAGAAAATCGATCGTAGCGTCGAATTGTCATTAGCCCCCTAATATCGTTTGATTAGTCGATATTAAAAATGACACAGAATTTCCCATTTTCGTCTCCGATGCAACGAACCATGCGGCTGGTCTGCATCGGGAGAGCGAGAGGGGACACGACAATGTGATGCATCGAGATGCAGGCCGGGTGCGGGTTGTTGAAATTAATGATAAGGACTGAAAGACTGGGGCAAATCGAGAGACGCAGACATTCGACCGCTCTGCTTTGTTGTTGTAAGAATTCATACCTGTCGCTTTAATATCAAAACCAATTAATTATTTCATGTTTACTGTGAAGATAAAATTGGAAACTGTGAAAATGAAAAATAAAAATGGACAAAAGTGAGAAAAGAAAAGAGGCTACAAGACGGCTGACAGAAATAGACATACAGAAGTGTTCGACAAAAACGTGATGCAAATGCACTAAAATTATTGCCGCCTGATTGGTAATCATATAGACATGATGGATTACTGTAGTTTTGTAGTCCTAGTGGCGCATAAAATGAGAAGGTGCGCAATAAATTCAACGGGCAAAGAAATAAATCAATTAGATTTTAAAAAAATTGAGCATCGACAAATTTTATCTGATCACAGGAATATATTATATTATATAGTAAAAGTGAAAATATATAATCTGAAAAGAGATAAATCATTTCACACATAAAACACACAACATGCAGTCGAAACTATTTCGAGACCTGTAATAATTTACAACCTTCATGTGTGAAGAACAGCGCTGAATAATGTCATGAGAGATAGGAAGTTTTGACATTCGCATCACTTTCTCGAAATATTGATATCTATCGATGAAGATCGATGTGACAAGAAATGGACAGTTCGATAAAAGAAGGAGAATGAAGGGCAGAGGGGACGAGGGGGTGCTGAAGTTTGTGTAGCGGGTAGCGAGTCCTTGCTAATGAAAGGGATTAAATTGCTGCTCCCCGTTTACCTTTACTACTTTTCCCCTTCCGCTCCACAGTCAGACAGTCGTCTCGTCTGCTTTTCCTCTGCAAACTCAAAATCAGCCCCCAGTTTTCGTGTTCTTTTTTAACCAAACTTGCGTAGGAAGAAGGTTTATCAAAAAGTCGAGAGAATCGACAAAAAGACTGATAACATTTACACAACTCTAGAAAATGCAAAGCATAATATTGTGTTCCTTTTCAGAGATCCGGAAAGCGACCCAGTATTCTATTCTGAATGACAGAAGGTTAATTAGATTGCGAATAAAACTAGAATGATCCCATCATACTTGCTCAAAATTGAAATTTTTATATAAAAAAATTAAGAAAAAATTGAGAGTTCTTTTCAGTGTTTGTTCATGGTTGCTTTTCTTTGAAATATTCGCCATTTTAAATTTTTTCAAAATTGCACACATGGAAGAAGCAAGATTGAATTGATGAGTGGTCAGTTCTCAACCTCATTACCGCGCATCGACAGACCGAAAGCGGACAGATACCCAAAGTGAGAAAGGAATGTCGAAATGATGAAAACATAGAAAAATAACGAAGTCCATAACGCGTGCTGCTGATTTTGCGACGTTTTTGCAAGTCAGCAACACTTTGACTTTTCATTGCTTCTCTTCATCAAATAGTAATTTTTCATTTTCGACCCGACTTAGCAGAAATGAAAAGGTCATGAAACTTTGACTTCGTAAAACTGTGAACTGTTTTCGTTGCAGAAAACTGTCTGAAAATGGCGACACCTACAGATGGGGAGAAGAGGAATGAAGGACATCTTGAATTATCGCAACATCGCATATGATGGCAACTTGGAAAAGGGAACGGTCACTGCGCACCAAAATATTTTGTGTGCAAGGGCATACTAAAAATAACTTGGGTGCGTGCAGTGACATGCACTCATTTGGAAAGATCCTAACGTTGCAACAATGCAACCATGGCGAAAGTTCGTTTTTTCACGCCATAACGAAGGTGTTGTACACATTTTGTATCTCTCCTCTCGTAGGCTCAACCTCCAAGAAATAGCATGCAACGCGCGAAGGGATAGAAAATAAAAGGGAGAAGGAAATAGTGAAGGGAAGAAGGGGCGGGGCTCGTGCGAAAGCGAGTTGCAAAGAGTCTGCAGCATTCTTGTTGTGGTGTAAAAATAATAGGATCAGGAGAGGGTGAAGAAACGCTCTTTAAATTTACACATTGTCCATATGATGATGTCGTAGCATCATTCGAAATGGATCTATAAGACGTTCTTCGTAAGAATCGAGTATGGGGTGGTACCCAAGAAGTCGGCCCTCAAATTTCGAGCTGGTTTGTTGTCCCTGGAGGTTTTTGACCACGCTGATTACGAATCTGACGGTTAAAATCCAATCCGACAACTTGTTCCGCTTGTTCCGGAATATTCTATTTTCGTTATTCTGGATGTAGAAATTCAATTTTGGTATCAAGATGCTCGCAAAGACCAGCTGAACACGATTCTGAAGTGATCTCGTCGAAATGACACCGAATAAGGAAGTTATGATGAACATAGTGAAACGTATGGAAAATGCCATATCGATGTTTCGCTTTTTAAAATTTTTCATTTTTTAAATGTGCCAGGTTCCACAAGTTATTTATACTGGAAAGTAGCCCAGGTCTTCTAGTTTCTGAAACACTTGACCGTTTTCCTATAGGCTGCCCACTAGAGAAGAAATGTCACTTCTTCGAAGAGTTGTCATGACTCATGTTTGCCTAGTTTGATTTTAAAAAATTCATAACTTTCGTAATTTTAGACCAAGTTCGGTAATTCTTTTTTTATTTGATTACTGTGGATATTCAGCTTATCAGACATCAAAAAATGTTTTTTGAATATCGATTTTAAAGTGATGGAAGATTCAAATTGGCTGCTATTATCATCGGATTTGAGTGTGATCCAGGAATCCTGATTGTGAGGGTTAACAAAGGAGCGACATATTTTTCGGTTTAATTCGTGCAAATAAATGTGCGTTAATTTCACAAAAATGAAGCCCTACATTATTATTTGCAGATCTTTTCTGAATCTGGTATAAAGCACGATCGAAATCGGTTAATGATCAGAATATAGGCACATTAGCCTATTAAAACTGGCTTGTTTTCCGACGGAGTTTCTTCACTCAAATTAATACTCTGTAAGTAGTAGTATTGTTTCAATTACAATTAGTCTGAAATTTCAGATATCCACAAAGTGACTTTAATAGGATAATTGGTGTACGTAGACTGTATTCTGACACCAATAATGTGAATTTTATCTTATAAGACAAGATGCTACACTTTGATATCAGCTATCTTCGAACAGAATGAATAAAAACAATGTTTTATTGAACAATCGACAAATTAGACAAATCTTCGGAATGCATTTGAAGTGATAAAGTAAAATGAATAAATCAATTCAAGTAAAAAAGAACTAAGCAGTTGTGAGCTGTATAAACTTTGTCTATAAATATGGAACGTCTTTTCACATTTTACCATAATTTCAGACCAGTCCTGTGACCTGTGTTGATAAATTACCATTCGAGTTCAATTGCTCCAAACGATGAGGTGTAATTTTAATAACTTTGACTGATTCTGTCTTAGTCGATGATATAGTAGTGTTGCTCTTCTAAAATTATCCTTTTCTTTTACATCCATATGTACATAAACTACCTTGATCAATCCTCTCGCTAAGAAAAACGGGAATTATTTGAAGAAATGGTCCATTTTCGTAAATAAGGTCAGAAATATCCTGAAAGTTTTTTTTAAAAATGTTTTCTTGGTAGAAAATTTCATTTATTCTAGTGTGGATCCATTTCTTATGTTAAAAAAGTATACTACTCAAAATTTATTCAGAAAACAATTCCTAATTTTACAGTTGCTCTTTCTAAGCACATAATGCGAAAGGGGTATTTTGGTTCCTTCAAGCATGATTAGCCGAATTCTATTCTTAAAATTCAAAGTAACATTCATGTGCCTCCTATCCGACACAAAAAATGATCATCGTTTATGTAAATAATGGCAAGGTATTCACTATTTAGAACGCTCCTTTAGGATTTCTCAGCGCACATTTTCAGGATATATGTTGGTAAAACAGGCCTTTCCATTTCTTTTGTTAGTTAATATGAAAATTTGTTATTAATAATGCTTACGTATGTATAATTTATCATATCGTATAGCAGAGATGCATGATCGGTTAAACACATATCTAAAATATTCTAGTAAATTCTATCAAACTTTCAACTTTGAAACTAGTCAATTTATGTTATTTTTCGTTGAATCGTGAACAATTTTCATTGTTTCAAACAAATTCTTTCGATACCATCGTTCTTTGGGTAAGAGCATTTAAAAATATATCGAATCTACTTTTTTCTTTTGTAAATAAACAGATATTATGCTATGACTTATACAAGGGGACAAAATAGCTTAGGAATTATAAATCTCATTAAAACTGTTTTTGAATAAGTTATTTCGTACTCGCTGCAACGAATCTCGGCATTCTAAACCAGATATTGGTTATAAATATAAACAAATGTGTGACTTGATGTATTAACCAGGTTTGAGAAATCAATTATTTACACAGATTCGTCCTCCTAATAGACTCATTACATATGGAAAAATTATTACAACGAAAACATAGTTAATTTTGCACAGGATGCTTAAGATACCGAAGTTAAAAGATTAAGATAACATCCTACATATATTTTCCTGTTTCTGATTGTACCAAACAAGACAAAAAGTCGATAGTTGAGAACTAATTAAATCATTTGTTATCACTTCGCATAAAATCTAAACGTTATACATATTCACTTTCAACATAATATGGTGCAACATTGATCGGGCTAACTTACATGCACCGTTAGCCATCGATTTAAGCGTCGTTCAGAATTTCTTGCACTTTGGCTCAGATTGCCATACAAATTAAAACACCGCTTTAGATAAATAAACGCGGCAATGCTAATTATCGCCTGAGCATAACTTGCTATGATCGGAACTATTGTGGTATAAAGATACTAAAAATTATCTACATAGTTGACATGAATACTTTTTATTTTGATAATATTCGTTTAACTTACAACCCATTGTTTAAGAACCATTAAATATAATGGTAGATCAACAGTATCAACAATTTGATATTCGTTCAGCCAATTAATTGCAAAAAAAATTAGTCCGCCGATACGGCCAAAAATAATATGAAATCCGACCAACATCCAAAATATAATGGCAAATAACTGGGTTATTTTTTCGTTGCGACAACTAAATTGAATCATTTTGTATCAAAACCGACATATGCATATGGAAGAATTTCTAACTGTGAAAATGTCCTAGCTCTATATATCGTAACTTCAGTCGAAACGAATCTTATAGCCATCGTTAACCATGTATCTTGAAGAATAGCAAATAAATTACGCAATAATTCCTACAATTCCATTTGTGAGTTGTCAATGCAAAATTTGAACTATATTAGATTTAAGTCAACTTCCTATGTCAAATAAATTTTAAATAAAGTGATATTTTATAGTTGTTTTGAAAAGTTGCGACAGAAAAGTAGAGACATTATGGCGAAATAATGTATAGAAAACTACAATAATACGATCCATACTATTTCACAAAATGTTAATACTTTCTGTAGCAACGTAGATGATATTTCAAACGATTTGCTTAAACTGTAGATAAATATTGATTGATACACGTGGCTAAAATGTTAAATTATGTTACCCTGTATGCGTGATCATATTGGCAGCAAAATTGGAAAATTTCGTAATAAGTAGTAAACGAACACTAAAGTATTATTCTGCTTCAATACATATATTGAAAATTGCATCATAAAGATAATAGTATAAAACTTACATTTATCAATGAACAGATAAAAAGGATTATATGTAGAATGAGTAAGATAGCTATTAATTTTTCGAATTGTGAAAAATTTTCACGTTTTTGAAATAACCGATACATCATAAATATGCCGATAAAAATCGGCACTAATAAGATGCTGTACAAAATGGCCGAGATTTGATACTCTATAGATGACTTTATTTGTTGAAGATAACATCGATATAAAACTATTTAACTAATCTATACTAAATTCATCTGGGTGAAGTATGATAGTTTTCCACGCAATTATGAAGTTGTAAAATAATGTATCTGATTTTAAAAATTCTAAAATAGTAAATCGTTACCGAGGTTTATAAAAAAAAATGCAGAATAGTATGTAAGAATAAGTAAACTGAAAAACTAATTCACCTTTACAAAAGTCATAATCTGTTGCATTAGGCGCAAGTTTATCGCGCCAACACATTCGATTCTGCGAATTATTCCTCTAATGATAATAATAAATCTGTAGAATAAAAATTTGAGAAAAATGATCTCAATAAGTACGATTTAGAAAGAATAGCGCTTTCGAAAAAAGACAAAATTTGAAATAGATAGAGTAACAGTGCAAGACGTTGCTTAGGGAATTAGCTTTGTATTTATGAGACTCGCCTAACTTATAATTTTGTGTAATTTCCGTTTCAACGCTCCAATTATACCCGCCATATGTCTTGCGAAACTTTATTAAATTTGTATATAAAAGTTGCAGAAGGTGCGAGATTAAAAGGTAGACTTTTCAGATAATTAAAAATTGCACCTGCGTTAAGATCTATTTCCTAGTTCAAAAAATTATGTAGTTTAGGAATTAGGGTCATGTGCTGAAATCGCGTGCATAGCTTATCATCAGGGTTGTTTACAGTGCAGCTGATTTTCATTGGGATATGATGAGGGCAATGTGGGATTTTTGGAAAAGCTTGCGATGTGCCATCTTACTGCATCGCCAACATTCTTGCCCATCATTTGAATTTTAAAACAGTAATTCCATGCACAAAGTAATTTTGTCATTGTCTATGAGGTCTGTATCAAGGTTTCTATGAGTTCCTTACAACTATGAAGAATATCGTGATACAATATTATATCGGTAATCTGTGAACATCGAAGTCTCATCATTTTCTTAGAAAATTATTGACTTTTTGTCAAATTGTTCTCAGGAAATTACACTGATATGATAATTTTTAGTTTTCATTTAGAATTGACTATTAAATTATGAATTTTAAGAGTGAATGTCAGGATGGACCAAAGTCGGTATTTCCAGAGGTTTGCAAATAGGGCTGATTTTCACATATTTTATAGTTTTTCACGCTGATTCTCACGCTGTAATCCGTTTTCCAAAAAAATGTGAACGAAGTTATGCTAATTTCAAGTTTTACATACCCCATGTCAGAAAAATTTGTAACTTCCTTATTCGATGTCATTTCGACGAGGTCTTTTCAGAATCATGCTCAGCTGGTCTCTGCAAGCATTTTGATACCAAATTTGAATTTCTACATCCAGAAGAACAAAAATAAATGTTCCGGAACAGGCGGAACAAATGGTCGGATCGGGTTTTAACCGTCAGATTCGTAATCAGCGTGGTCGAAAACCCCCAGGGACAAAAAATCAGCTCGAAATTTGAGAGTTGACTTTTTAGGTACCACCCCTCTATAAAACAACTTCTTACGAATAACGTCTCATATATAGAGGATGACTGGATTTGTTTCGTTCCTGAAAAGCTAGATGAGATCGTGAAAATAGTTAGGTATTGTTTAAGATATTCGCCTTGAAGAAATTTATCCGGAAGTTTCATCTCGTTTGATTTTCAATTAATTTCCAGATTACTGCAAGAAAACATTTTATTGAAAGAACTGTTCGGTTTCGATTTTGATGTTTCGCAGTATCGATTTCTGGTTTTTTATTTTGCGTTGGTAATAATGAATGTTTTGTGATGTAAGTGATAAGTGAGATGGCTGATGATTGCAGTTGCAGTTGAGCGGAAGAAGAGGGAAGGACGATCTGATTGCTGATTCTGAGTCTGCTCTCGATTGTCCCTCTCTGATTAGTTGATTTGTGACAAAAGACAAAAACTATCGGAGTTCAAATGTGAGAAAAGTAAGAAAGAACAGATACACAGACCAAGGGAATTTGACCCTCCCTTCTCCCTTCCATAAGTCCCCTCCCTCCTATCAATTTCCCCTTTTCGCTTCGTTCGCTTCTCATTTTTGATAAGTCTTCCCTTCTCTTCCACTTCTTCTCTTCAATGAATGAGAATAAGAGGTTTGTCCTTGAAGTGATACGGCAAAGGAGCAGTGCTGATGGAGAAGAAGAAGAAGAAAAAGAGACCGGAAACAGACACTGACAATGACAATGACAGTGACAGTGAAATGGAGTGAATTGACTGCAGGCTGTTGCAGGAGAAGTAAATGGGAAGTGATGGGGGAACGAGGCGGTGAGGAGAAGAGGGCCGAGTGTCGGCAGCCGGATGAGACTATATTGCAGCGGCACTCACAACAAATCATCGAAATTTCCCGATGATTTGCTTTCAAAAGTCACAGAAGTTCGCCTGATTCTGTCGACGAAATGCTGCTTCCGACAGAAAAAGTTGCGAGACATTTGCTGAGGCTGGAAGAAACCAGGAAAACTGCGCAAATGCTATACGCAAAACGGGCATAAAACAGATGACATTTCACGTGGATATGACATAAGAAACAATATCATTTATTTGCCTCACAAAATACTCGTATGGGATTTTGAGAAATGCAACAATGCTTTCAAGGATATTATGTCCCCCCTGTCATCTGCCAGTTTCTTGTAGGTTATCACAAGAAAGCGACAGAGAGGAGAGAGGGACAACAGACAAGGATTCGATCGCCCAGCAGCACAGACAATGTACAGCAAAAACAGGTGAATTAGAATAGGTACAAAAATACGAGTTCGCCTGAAAGAGAAGGTCGAACGATACCGGTAATCAAAGGATGTTCGGATGGGAAAATGACAACTCAGAGATCATCAAATGAACATTACTGATTAATATTTTCCCTCCTTACTGTAATAGCCTTGCACAATATGAAGATCTCTAGCAGAATATATTCTTTGCCCTCATCGAAACGTTCAGGCAAACAACGTACTCCTAAGTCTGATTAAATAGGATTAAGAGTAATAATAATAATAATAATTAAATTAATGACAATTTCTCAACCTGCATATCTCTGACTCAAAACTAGATGAGAACATTTGCTGACAAGAAAATAATTTGTAAGAAAATAAGTCATAAAATCGTATAAATTAAATTCGTCGGACTCTAAAACCGGGAATCCATTTAAATGTTCCATAAGGAGTTCGTTCCCATTTAGGAACTGCCTTTCTATACGAATCGAAATAATATGGTCGAGTGGTCGGGGGTTCATAGGTAGTTGGCTGCAGCCAGTATGGAAGAGTCGTGCTGTAGACCCAGGGTGCTTGGGTGCTTGTCGCGTAGTATTTTTTCCAGTAGTCTTCGGTGGTTGTCGTCTAAAATTTGGTTCATCACGTTGGTTCTTTTGGGCTTTTATATGTTTGTTTATTACCTGGTACCAATAGGGGGTAGTTGTGGTAGTGTACCAGTATGGGACAGTGGTTGTCTCTGGTTCGTGGGTTTGCGATTGCAGAGTTTCAGGAGAGGCGAAGTCGCTTCTGGAATAGCTCGAAGAGGCTCCAGCCCCAGAGGCGGCTTTCTTGCACACGGAATAGGTCTTCTTCTTGCAGCACGATTGGAACCAGTAGCCCTGTGGGTTCATCTTGATACATCTTCTGGCTCTGTTCATCAGAGGAGTTCTTCCTGCAATTATCTTTTTTTTAAATCATTTTTCTTATCATTCGTTTATCATTATCATCATTGAAAGGTCTCTTCTCTTCGAATGACAGCAGAACGCCGTTCAGTCTCTCTCATTTTCCCTTTCCTTTTTTCTCATCTACACTGCATCATTCACTATTTCTAATGTCTCTCTTTTTCCGTCTCTCTTAGCTTCCGGCCCTCTTTTCCTTGCAGCAGTCAATTCATTGAAATTCGCGAAGTCGAAGAAAAGAACATAGAAGGGAAATGTGAATGAGAAATGAAAATGACGGTTCAGTTCAGTTCCATCAAAACTCATATCTCTTCTTCGATTTATCGCTTATCATTTTCCGATTGTTTGACGAGATTGATGAACAAATGAGTACATGAAAAGTGGGATGATTGGCGCAGAGAACGAGCATATTTTGAAACGGCCATTTGTCAAAACAGACAAAGGGTCTACTAAACTCACCATTCTTCCAGTTGATATAGTGTCCATAAGGCTTTTGATCGGAGTTAACATAGGCTGGAGAAGATCTAAAATTTATGGAATTAATCTTGACAAAAACATATTGTATGCTGGAAGACCAATACACGTGTATGCACTTTTTAGAGACTCTTGTCAGCATTAGAGATGCTAATCTATGCGAGTTTATTCAGGTCATCAAAATGTCTCTAATCTAATGTAAGTTATTAGATGATGCATCCGACTTTCATCTAATTCACGTGGAAAACGAAAAAATTACTCACCCGAAGTACGCAGCTCCGGTCCAAATTTCCATGTGTTGGGCGACTTCTGAAATCAGAACGGTGCTTATTCACATTTGATGTTTCTTTTATTTTTAGTTTAGAGTCGTATAGCACAAGCTACAGTAATTAAATTTCATTCATTCTGCTTTATAATTGACATGATTGCGTTACTGGAACTCATTATCAGTTGTCAGTTGTCAGTACTGCAGAGGTAATGAGTATCATTGTCAATTTGCAATTTGGTGATATCTGATCAGAGCGCGGGTGGGGCATTGGGCAAGAGGAAAGGGGCCTGTCAGCAGAAGTCTATCACAGCGCTAATGCTGTTAGCGAGCAGCAGGTTAATCAGGAGAATCAGGAGAACAGATGAAGAGACATGAAACTGCCGCGAACTAGGAGAGGAAGGAAAGGGAGACCGGATGTGAACGGAGATGGAGAAGGGAAGAACACCGCCAATTACACGCGAAATGAGAATTAGGTAAAGGAACGGAGAACGGTGGTTGAATCGCGAACCGAGAAGGGACAGGGGAGATTCGAGAATCGAGAAGATGCAATTAGAGATGAATTGTGAAGGAAGAAAAGAGGGATGCAAGTAGGACGACTGTTACAAAAATAAGAGAACTTGCAAGCAAATTAGCCAGATGAACAAGCAAATTTCATGAGGTCAGGGGAAGGAACGCGAAAACTACGAGTGAAAATGAGAACGCACCGCTCACAAACTGATTCTCCTCCCAAGACTCGATACTCGCGTGGTGGGCTCCTTGGAAGAGACACTTGAATTCGGCCACGGTCCAGGGGAGAATTTCCCTAAAATGGCGAAAATTAGACGACTTTGTGAAAATTCAAACGCGAACCTCAAAAGTTTATAACAGGCATTAGTCCTAGGGTTGTACTTCCAGTCACTTCCTCCACACGGATCTCCATATGCAAAGGCTAAATTAGGATAATGATGAAATCAGATAATCTCTCTGCATGAAGGCAAGCTAAACGAACCGGCTAAAGCAAGTAGCAGAATAGTGGAATATCTATGCATGGTTGTTGACTGAAGAGTCGATTTGGGCTGCTGCAGCTGTACAGTCTCACGAATTCAGCTGGTGCTGCTTTGCTCCTGTCTGATTCCTCTTCTTCCAACTCTTTACCTTTATAGGCAATCTATGGCTACACAGAGACGCCCCCTTCCCCCCTTGCAAAACCACTGTCGCTTTTTATTTTGTAGGCGGAGCCTAAGCCCTCTTCCCATCTCAATTCATTCACTCTTTTTTCATCAACTTGCAGTAATCTTTCTCCGAATTCTCTTTCTTTTCCCTTGCTTCTCCAAGTCTCTCCATTCGCATTTATATCTCGTTTCCTACACCATTAGCGTTCTATCTTTCCGGTGATATGATAATAGCGAAATGTCCAGGAAGAGGAGCGGGAAAACCAATGAAGATCCCGAAAATGTACTGTAGAAGATGAGAGAGGAAAAGAAAGAGAAAGACGACTCGAAAGCAGCCACAAAGGACAGCAGACAGAACATCAATTCAAGTGGCAATTCATAATGATAATGAATCGAAGTGAAGTGAAGAGTGAACACGGGACGAGCACTTCAAGTGTAGAGGCATTAATTACGCTACCTATATTAGTGATTAGCGATAAGAACGGTGTATAAAACCTAGCAGTTTCCGGTGCTGCAACTGAACTGAACGCGATCATTCAATTTTTGGCGGTTAGACAAATTGTCGATTAGTTCGGAAGTCTTTCTTCATTTTTGATTTCGAAAATTTTTGGTTCTTATGACTTTTGCAGAATTTCTGGAATCTCATCCAATTATTCACCGCCCACGATTTTCTCTCGAAGTTATTCAATCAATTTCTTTCATTCCACACCTACGCAAAAATGTACACACTATGCATTCTCGCATACACCTTTCTCCACCCCATTTCACATAATGATCCCCTCCTCATGCCCCACCCTCGTTCTGAAATGTGACCCGCATCCCCCATTCGTCCATTCAATTACCTCACAATCGTCTGTTGCATGTTCGTTTCTCATTTTCTGCACTTTTTGTCCGCCTAATTCCGTTCTGTTCATTTTTTTCTGTTCGCGGGCGATTGGCACTACTCTAATCCAATCATTTTGCCGTAGAAATGGGCGATTTTGAGTTGAGCCGGAAATTGTTGTATTTTCATAATCGAGCGTAGCCACTTCTGCAATTTGCAACGGAGTTTTAAGTGCAAGGTCTGTTTGCCCATAATTGTCAATTGTCAATTCTCCGTTTCATGCCTGTCACTTTGTCAAAACACACACTCGGTTGCTCTTCTTTGTTTCACTTCCGAATTGGCCCATCCATCTTTCGCAGTGAAAACTATACTTCTCATATATCAAAATCAGCAAAATCGGCAGAGAACGGGTTTCGAAAAATTGCCAAACTGATCGAAGAATAAGAGAGTAGGAAGAATGAGGAGAGTGACAGGAAAGAACGGCGGTCTCTGAATGGAGAAAATGATAATGAACGTAAATGAAAAAATGATGGCGTGTACGCGAACTTTCTTTTACACGCCGGATATTACTTTTTCTTGATCTATCGGTTTTATTTTCATTTTAACACTAAGGGTTGTTGAAATTACATGACCTTTCATTTCCATTTTGCCATTAGTGAGTTTTTGTTAATTTGCTTTTACAAGTGTGGCAAACTCGCCGAAACAATCATTTTATCATTGGCTTGTCTGTTTTTGAAATTGCAGGAAAATGGCAGAACAAATTAATTTAGTTCTTGGATGCTTTCTTTGCGGTTTTTACAGTGTGGAAGTGTGTATGCTAACCATTAATCACATCATTTCTAGTTAAACTGCTGTTGATAGTAGAATTGCCATGATGAATTGGAGTAAAAACACAGGAAGTTGATATTGACAAATGGAATGGATGAAGGGTGGTGGAAAAAAGATTGGAAGTTAACGATTCATGACAGGCCGATTCATCTCATTCGTTCATAGATGTATGTGTTCTCCTTCTTATGTTGCTTTGCGCTTTCGAAAGTGCATATCGACTATAACCGGATATGTGATCTGTGCCATTGCCCTTATCTACCAAATGTTGCACTCAGTTTCTAGCCTGCTCAATCACTGCATCCAGCTCCTTTTTGACCAGACAACCCACCCAACTCATCACACCTGACCGTCCATTATCTGCTGTCATGCGGTTGATTTGGCTAAAGATTCGATTCCGCTTCGCCTGGAACTTGTCCAATTTACGAGCCTCTGACCAGTCGTATTTTTTCCGCTCGAACGGCCATTTCCCCGGTCTGCGTCCCCGTCCATTTTACTATCTACTATCAATTTAACGATCGAATCGGGAGTTTCGGGTGTTCGCTGCGAGTAATTTTTTCGCAGTTTTTCCATATTTTTCTCCGGCCTAATCGCTCGCTTAATGATCACATTGGTGGTTGATTTCCGGCTACTGTATCCCAAATAGGTTTATTTCAGCAAGTGATGAAGAGATTAAAGTTTTATTATCATAGTTCGTTTGAATTAGGAGGGAAGGTCGATTGCTGAAAAAAATAAGCGAGACTAAACAACATACTAGAAGGGAATAAAATTTTAAAAAAGCCGTGTTTATTCGTAATCGTGTAATCATTTCGATCATGGGTGAAGGGAGTTAGTGACTCAAAAACTGCACTTACGAGGGAAGATGAGGTTGTGAAATCAACAGAGTTAGTCAGATCCCGGAAAATGGTTGTTATTGCAAAAATAGAAGCCGAAACGTGACTGGGACTGAAAGGGAAAGAGAAGATCCAATTAGGGCGATGAACGGTGTTCAATGAGTGGAAGCGCGAGGGGCTGCAGATGGGAGTGGGAGCAGACAAAGGGACGCTCGAATCAGAATCAGTCAATTCGGAATCAGTTACCTCTCTGCAACTAATATGAAGGCAATGATGCAGGAATACAAGGATGTAATCTAATTATGAACAGGCTGCAGAGCTGATGGGCAAAAATCACCTGGCACCATCCTGAAATTTTGGAAATCAAGGAGTTAGGCGGTCATTGATCGCAGCAAACCACATTATCTTTGCCGGAAACAGGTGTTGCCGATTACGAGAAGTTCGAATCTCTTGACAGAAACTAACTATGATGTTCCATTGGAACTGGTCCGTAAAGTTTAAAATTTAAATTTTGGAAAATTTTGATTCGCTCAGAATTTCTACGAGCTTCGGCTATGACTCGGAAGGATCAAATCGAAACTTCATTCAATCATCGACTGAATTATCGTATAATAGTGACAGATTGTTGCGTTAAAATATCATGGCCCATTTATACGTTGGGTAAACTTTCGGAACATTAATTCAACTTGAAAATTTACGATTTTTCGTAATTGCAAAGTATTGACAGTTTTTTTTATGATTAGGAAAGAGATATCGCTATGATAAGGTTTATCATAAATCTTCATGCTGATAGGCTTCCACACCCCGTCCTTCTATTCATTCAGTATCATCATTAATCACCTCATTTCCTCCCCTCCCTTCCCATTCACAGTCATTATTTATCTTTCTTCTGCTGGTCTGTGGGACTTCTGCTTCCGTTTATCTCTGTCTTTTGCAGAAGAGTCCTCTCTTCAATCATTCACTTCATTGATAATCAGCGGAAAAAGTCCTTCATCCATAAGTCAACCTTTTCAATGGAACTGTCAATCCAAAAGGGGCTACAGTAGGGCTGAAAACCGTGACAAATGGCCTGGGAAATAGCTCGACCGGATATCCTTCGACAGAAAAATATGACTAACAACAGAGATTGGGACAATCTATAGTCTTTTTACACATTGTCGTAAAAGTTTTGACGACTCGTCAAAACGCTTCCGACCTTTACTCTTCTCGCCTTTCTCGCCTTTTGGTCGTGTTTTTATCACCTTTGCCAGACAGTTACTAACCTGATCAGTCCAGAATTGCACCTGAGTAAAAACGCTTTTGGTCTTGCTATTGCACTCTTTTTTCACTCTTTGGCCTCCTGCCTCTTTCCAAGCACTGCGCGTCAACTTTTTTTACGTGGTAATCTTCAGAAGTACCTCCTGCTTATCATTGCAGCATCTTTTTGAACAGCACAACCATGACTGTCGACTAATTTCTCATAAAATACACATAAAAAGTGCCTGAAAACACAGGCAAGTTGCAAAGAGGAAAGGAACAGAGACGCTGCACCCATAAACTTTTGTTATCATATGAAAATGCTACTGCTGTTTTGGTGATGATTTCAAACAGATCAAAACAGGAGTGCGCGAGAAGGTCATTTTGCCTTGTCCTTTGCCTGTCTATGGACTCTCGATTGCAATTGATATTTCGACTGGCGCCGACGCTAATTAGACGTCCTGCAGAATGGCTCCCTTCCTCAGAATAAAACCATAAAAGTGACGGAAACGTGAGCGAGTCGATGAAGTGATTACGGGAAAGTTGAAATTGAAATGTTGAAACGTGACATCGGCAAATCGCTAACCGCTAACTGCGAAATTTGACCGAAAAATGAGCAAAGAATAGGCGAAAAGATTGACACTAAGTGCATTAAAAAATATATATTTTTTAAATGTTTAAATTATCAAAGAATATATTTATTGTCAAACTGATTGATGACTGAAAATATCAACTCGTATTTTGTGATATGTGTGAACAGATAGATTTTCTGATAAAGTAATATCAATTCTATAAAGTTCATAAATACTGGGACTATAAGTCCAATGTCGAAGGATTGAAAATCGAAATGATATATGAAACATTATTCTCGCAAGAACACGTTATTTTCAATCTTTCTTTCAAGATTTGTACAATATTCAAGCTAGGTACCTAAAAGTTTCTACATCTAAAAATTGACGACTAAACTTCTAAGGGAGTCTGCTAAATTCTGCGTCCGCTTTCGTTGTTCGTCTGTAAGAGGCAGAGCATCAGCAAATCGTCTTAGAGTCTCGTCCTCTCTTCGTTTCCACTCGATACATTCGGGAATTGACAGAGACGATATTTGGCAGATTTCGAGCAGAGGTCGAATTGTTGTGGCTGTGTCCGCCATCTGAAACACGAAAAAATGATTAGTTGTTTAGTTGAATTGCCCTAAGACTGTTTCAATGCACCCAAAATTTATATGACAGATTTAAAATTGTTCAATGATACATTTCAAATGTTGTGCTTGTGCACGATAGAATTTTCATCCAAATGAAAATATCGTTTTATTTAATGAATTAACAAAAAGATCGCATTTCTCAACTGTTTTCATTTGGCAAATTCTTGAAATAGTCGAATTTGTAAAATTGATGAGTAAGTGCGCGGATTTGTGGATTATTTTCCTAGTAATTGGCTCAATTTTTATTCTCGATTTGTTGAATTTTGAAACGTCCTATTATTTTGATAAGTGAGTGAGTCAGTTTTTAATTCAAGGCTGCCGTGTTTCCTATTTCAATTCCTTACTCATTCATACTCGTTTGAAGATTCGTTGACATTTCATTCATCTTATATTTAATGGAAGAAATCGGAAGATAATAGGAAAAATCGGGAAAGAACAAATTTGTCATGAAAAAGGTGGAGAAATACTCATCAGATTGGCAGATAAAATGAACAGCGAGGCTGCAGTCGAAAAAGTATTCATTTTGATGGGGAATTGTGTAATGATGTAATGCAAGAAGTAGCAATGGGTCACTTACCAGATCTTCAAAGAAAATGCGATCGAAGGCAAAATATTTCCTTTGAAGTTGAAACGATATTTCTCCAGCTATTATTTGAGAAAATGCAAACTCGAAATCGTTCTGCAAAATAGTCGAATTGCAATAAGACAGCGCTAACTGAAAATAAAAAATATCTTTTCATACCTTTGGACCAATTTTTGCTACGATTTCCGGTTCGAATTCTCTCCAAGACGTGAAAAAGTCGCAAATTTGAAGTGATAAATTCATCCAATTGCAAATCTGAACGACAGACCATTGCTGATTGTTGAAAACATGGAAAAACGAAGCGTTGAATGGCAGGAGAAAAAGCAAATTACCGATTGAAAGAGGGGCATAGTTTGGTTGGTCAGATGCAGAAGCTGTTCTGTCGTATGGGTATAACTTCGAGAAGAAATGTAAACGTGGGAAATCGATGGAAAGACTTCGTGAATGTACGGAATTAGACAAATTGATGGGCTTCTAAAATTTTTGATCTATTCAATATTTCCCCCATTTTATTACCGTAATTTTACGGCGTAAGTTTGCTGTCTCTTCTGATGTCGTAATAAATAGAGCATTACTCTGGCACATAATTGACGAATGATTTCTATCGAGCAGTTCCGGGATAGGATAGTGAGAGATGCGAATGCTGGGGGCTCGTTTAACACTGAATTTGATGATCAGAATACATTAATTAGAAGATTTTTATACCTAGCAATGAATTATGCGTTGCATCAGCCGATTGCAGCAATTTCGCTGTTCTCGTTCCTCCCGAAGACGGAGGCGAATACAAAAATACGACCTCGTCTGCAAGCAAATTCTCGAATGAAACTACAGCGGACATAAATTAGCGATGAACCTTGTGGTTTGGAGTATTGTCTGGATTGCAGCAGGAAATCGTCGATCTGCATTCTGGCAACATGATTCGTGTCTTGGAACAGGGACACTGTCAGATTCTCCTGATTTTCGATACTCAAATCTGTGAATGGAGCACAGCCAAAATAAACATAATTGCTTGTCACGCAATAAATGTGCCATCTAAATATGAATGAATAAGCTTTCTTGATTAAAAATTATAAGATTTGCAGAAAGTTTGGGAAAATGCCGAATTGCCTTCGTTTCAGTGATTGGTTAGAATTGCCTTTTTTGTGTTTTTATATCAATTTTGATGCCTAAATGATAAATTCAATTTGAAATTAATGTATGAGGATCGTTGTTATAATTCTCTAAAGTTGAAAGTGCTCCCAAACTTTATGCTCACTTTATTTTCAATACCTTGAATCTGTGATTTCATCGAAACTTCCGAATCGTTCGTGGAAAATAATAAAATCGCATTCGCGTATTGGTTCCGTTGAGTCGAGCTGATATCTAAAAGCAGAGAAATCTATGAAACCAAATAGAGCTTGGGCCTAAAGTTTGAATACCGACATAATTTTTTTTACCAGTTGAAAGTTTCTGAAATTTTTTTTGTTGCAAAATTTCATTTTTATTTGTTGTGATTTTTTTACAAATATGAACATTTTCAGTCTAAGTGGTGGAAAATGATTTTGTTTATGTAAAGGCAAAACAATTTTCTCATGTCCAAATTTTCGCCTATCACTGTTTATATCAGACCTCGATAAAACATTGAAGAATTCAACTGTTTCTCGTTTCTCGGCAACCAGTCTCTTGAGCAGAGCAATGAGATCGGATTCGAGCAGAATCAATTGCCGAATTAGACGAAAAATGACTAGTGAGATTAGGCAAAGAAACTGGGACAGAGGCCTGGGCATACGTGGCAAAGCTGAAATGAAACGAAAAATGATCGGATGAAAATGGAAATGAAAGAGTCTGAAAGTGAAGGAAGAGCAGCAAAATGAGAATGAGAAAGGAGAATGAAAGAGCAAAAACCCAGGGGATGAATCCAGTGCCTGTCCCTCTGGTTCTTTTCGCATATCGAATTTCAATCTATTCATCCCATTCGAGTGCTCACTTCATCATTCTTCCCTATCTCTTCCCCCAATTTTTATCAGAAATACTAAATTTCGCGCAACACTTTACAGCTTTTTGAAGGAAAAAATTTACGCTCGCTTTTTCCGAAGGTATCAGTTTACTAACTAATCTAGAAATGCATTTCTTTTAGAAAGTTAGAAAGAAAATAAAAGAAGGCATGTAATGGTTTGCTTCTTTTCCATAAATGTTTATATTTTATGCTAAAGAAGGACTTTTGCAATATTGAAGAAAAGCTTTTGTAAACTTACATTGCATTGCATTGAAAAGGAAATATCTTTCGAAAATTCGAACTGGAATATTCGTTGCTAAACCGCGAACACTCCACTGGAAAGGAAGAGAATGTGCGATAGAGCGGGGTGACAAAGAATTGCAAAAAGTAAAGCTGGCAGAAAGGCCACAAGCAGAAGCAGGAACAGACAGAGCGGCTGCCGGCACGCGAAATGCGAAATTCTATTAGGACACACTTGAATGGGCCAAGGTGAGGAGAATGCAGCAATTGGGGTATAGTCGCGATAAAGGGATATGGAAATGCGCTAATGAAAGTTTTGAATCATGAATGAGACAGACAGGCCTAGGGGATGGGCTTAAGTCAGGATGACCCTGCGACCTATCCATCATCTATATATTTTTTTTCGCAATTTTGTATCTCTAGACTTAAATTTGTAAAAAATGTCTCACTTCGTGATGGCTACATGACGTGAATTTCGCTCCTGTGATCTATCATATATTTAGAAATGCCAGAATGTTAAAATTAGCATTCGTTTTATGCGTTCAAAATTTATCGCCACTTTTTTGGACCCATCTTACGGCGTTCCTAATTAACTGATAATCATGGAAACTGATCCGTGTATGTTATTCTATAGATTCTTCCCTCAAACTTTGTAGTTGGAAACTCCCTCAAAATCGATTTTTGGATATCGGGATCCTGATATCTCGGAAATAAAGCCACTTTCAACAGTTTTCAAGCGAATTCTGAAACTACGATACCGATTTGCCTACCCCGTGTTTCACCGTTTTTAACCAAACGTTAGCATAAACGGTCCGAAAAAATTCCCTCGGATTAAGAATTGGCGAACAAAATTAGCAAGTTCTTTCGCAGAGTACGACATTCCACAGCGCATCTAAGTTGAACGATGAAATCCTGCATTGAAACTGCACGAAAATGATAGTTTTGAGAATGATAAAATTCAAATGTTGTATCATGTCGAAAAACAGTCAAAATGACTGGCCGAATAAAATGGGAAGCGACAGCATGAAAAAATACCCCGCACAAAATTGAGCATAACTTTGCTCCTCTGGACTATTTTCGGAGATCTAAAAAGCATT
This sequence comes from Diploscapter pachys, assembly GCA_002287525.1. Taxonomy (NCBI): domain Eukaryota; kingdom Metazoa; phylum Nematoda; class Chromadorea; order Rhabditida; family Rhabditidae; genus Diploscapter; species Diploscapter pachys. Next base: position 162,659 of record LIAE01007883.1, on the reverse strand, counting down.
CTGCTCCGGTCAACCTCACCAATCACGCCTCAATGTTAGTTTTCTATGATTATCACTCTCGAAAATTGATTTGGCTTCTCTACGTATATTCTTTTTGAGTCTGACTCAAATGCTCCCTAGATCTGGAGACAGAATAGAGCTTTGAACATTGATATCAGAATCTGGATGACTTTGAATATTTGTTAAGGATTATACCTAACCCTGAATCATAATAATTAACTAACCTGGTAGATATTGAAAAAAATCCTGTATACCCATCATTGCAACTGAATACCAGACTAAACTGTCCAATGATATTGATTGGATCAAAGAAAAGAGCAGATAAGCTGAAAGAGCTGAGAGAATCAACGATAAAGAGCAGGTAGAGGAAGCAGAGAGTTAGATAAACAAGCACACAAACACTGGCAATGCCACTTCGCACAAATAACTCATAAGTGCGTTTGGAATCAAAAGAGAATTTATTGCTTGAAAAGATTCGATTTTAAAATCACAAAAGAAATTGTATTCAAGAAAAAATACTGAAATGTAAAATGAGATCATCAAATCGTTGCGAAGGAATATATAAGTGAAGAGAAAAGACGAAACTTTCAAACTCACAACCAGCCAAATGAGCTTTACACGTTGGACTAGATGCACTCAGCAGAGATATAACGAAAATATGAAATTGGAAAGTGGAAATAAAACTGAGAGATGATATTTTCAAATTATCGAAATTCAAACAACTGAACCGAATTAATGAAAATTTTCATCTCGCGATGAAAAATAAATATAGCAAATTGTGATATTGCTTTGCCTAATTATTATATTCGGTCCATTTACGCAAATATTTTCATGGTAAAACTGAAAATTTGAAAATAATTACATAGGAATGTTGTGAAGACGTACGAAGAGCTTTCTATCTACAAATTAAATGCAGTCAATGCGGAACGCGAGGAAAATACAATTGAAAATTAAAGCTATGACCAAAGCAACATTTTGCACACAATAAATAAATTGTTATCCTGACTAGAACAATTCAGCTAATTTTGAAAGATGTTTTAATTAAATATCGGAAGAAACAATTAATGCATCTCCAATTTCATAGGCGGCATTAAAGAGCCGAGAAAGGAGAGATTTTGGCACTGCGACAGATGCAATCGGTAGTCTTTCTTGGTTGCAAATGACTGGAAGCAGGAATTGCAGCGGAGAGCATCGGGAGAACCACGAGGACGGTGCCATCTTCTGTGACTTGCCAAATTAGCAGGACATGAGAAGACCTAAATTATGGCAATTTATAATTTGCATGAGATATCACTGACAAAATTACAGTAATAGAAAAATTAGAGTCAAGTTTATACGGAATAGCAATTCTGATTCAGACGTCGAAATAATTTCTTTTACAATTTTGTCAAAAAATATCAATTCTAAATCCGTACAACCTTCTTCACTAATTAGTTATATTTTAAGATTTTCTTTTTCAAATCGGCTTTGATGTATCGGATCAGATCAAGAGAGATTATTTGTTGTCTTAGCGTTGGTAGAGGCGTAAAGGGCAAGATAAAGAACAGGGCAGAAGAGGAAGGACATCTCGTGTCGAGTGGAGTGGATTAGTCTAATCCTGACTGTTCTTGTACTCCTTGTCTCCCTGCCGCATGCAAATCGAGAGGGCTGCCCTTGCGCCTTCTCAGCCAAGCAGCAGGTGGCAACAGCCTCCTTCCTTGGCTGCTGAACAACAAACACACTCAGGGATAGGCCTTTGAACCATACCGCCCACAACCATCCGACAGGATTGAGACCGGGATAATTATAGGGTTGGCAGGCACAGGTTGATGAAATAAGAAATGCGGCAAAACAGGAACAGCATAAGGACAAGAAATGAGGTAAATAGACAGGCTGAGACTGATTGGGTGTGAAATGACTGACTGATTGACTGACCTTGTCACATTCAGGACACTTATATTCCTCATGAGCTATACGAGGGCACCGGTGTTGAGCCAGCTTGAACACATCTTCGTACTTGACCTAAAATTGATGAGTTTAAAAATTGAGTTTCGATCAATTACATAGTCTTTTTTCTTACTCTCGCTACGCAAAGCTAAACTTCTGTGATATCATATAATAAGATTTTCCTTTGTGTTTGGAACTAGTTTCTTTCAAATTTCTTGTTTAAAATAAATTCAGGGATGCGCCCATTATACTAAGATAAATTTTAACGTACAGAGTGCGCTAAAAATCTGAGCGGCTAAGGTATCTTTTGAAAAATTCCGTGCATGAGTAGTAAACGAAACATTTCCTTAAAGAAACTTGATTCTAGTCGTTCTGGATTGGGGGTGTTTTAAAATGTTTCCATTTCATTTAGCGATGATCCTATGATTTTATACAACCTTAATTTTAAATGTCGAATCGACCGAGATTTTTGGCGCACCCTGTAAAATGTTGACACTGATGAACCAAATCGGTATCAGAAAATTTGATCATAATGCGCTCTTGGTTGAAACGTTAGTGATTATTTTCATAAAGATTTCTACTTACCTTGCAAAGACAGCAAACCGAGTCGCCAATAAAATTGGGGATAGCCTGTATCTTGCTCCTGGATTCCTCAGTCGCCTCGACATAGGCAGCAGTTTCATCCAACTGGTCGACTTCTTTCTGCAATTCTTCGGGTGGGGGAACGAGTGACTCATCCTAAAATACGCAAATGAGCATTGAGAATGGCTAGGAATTGGTTACGAAATAATGCCACTAAGGAGTAGTTCTATGCCAAGTATGAATTTCCTATGTTGAAATGTTTGCGTAACTAATGCGATTTTTGCAATTATCATGATTGAATGGGGTAACGCGACAGATTGGTCGGCTTGGTGTGTCGCTTCCTGCCCCTGACCTCTTTCATCTTATTCACTCATTATCTCCCTCTTCCCTTTCTGTCGGCAATCTCAATCCCTATTCATTCAGCTGTGCTTTTGCCAGAAGCTCAAAGCCATTCTTTGGTTATTAGCATAAATCGCTGAATGAGAATGCCGAAATGCATACAATAATTATGCAGATTGGGAGCGGTATGAGTCTTTAGAAGAGAGCTCACCTTGATGAACATGCCGCTCACCGGCGAGCAGGTCACTGCATCGGCGCGTTTCAGCTTCTGTCGCTTTTTGTCCACTTTATCATCGACCTAAAATAACCATTTGAAGTTATTTTCCAAGAAAATTGTTTTTATGAAATATGGTATGACGAAATACTTATTGCTATTGTTATTGGCTTGTTGACAGTTAACTTCCTACATTCTTGCACATTTGTCACTTTAATCTCTCATAATATAGCCTAGGCTATTTTTATATTTCTTTCATATGAAATTTCATACAAAATTTGTAAATTTTCTACAAGATAAAAGTAACGAAGATCATGATGATTTACCTGTACATTAGCGGGTCTCTTCCGATTATTCCCTGCAGCAGATGAGTGGGCTGCCGTCTGTGCAGCTACAGAGCCGGTGACTGCAATGTTGCCGTTGTTGCTGCCAATCGTTTGCCCGTCCCCTTCCGCCTTCACTACTGCCTTTATATTCTCGATTGAGAACGGAACGGCAACATCTCCTCCCTGAAAATGCACAATATGATTCAGAACCAAGCAAATGATTCAGGCAGGGAATTCGATTGTATGCGAGAAATATTGCATCATGTAGAAATGTACAGGTACAACTGTCTATATGTAACGATTGCATATAACGCAGAATAAATATAACTAAAATTGTGTAGTTTTGATTTTTTGTGATACTGCATGATAAAATAATCCCTTTTTCTCTAGTCTAGCTTTGTATATAAGCTTTTTTCAAAGATCTCGAGAAAGAATAGCGAGATATATTTTTGCTATGCTCCAATTCAGATGCATGAAGAAAGCAATGTGCTGGCAATATTTGTAGTATTCATGAGTTGATAAAAAATGTATTTGATGGTGAAATTTTCTAAAATTACCTGTAGCTGCTGCAAAAGTGTTTGTTGCTGTTGTAGTTGATAGAAAGCAAGGAGATTCTGCAGGAATTGTGGCTGCCAACATAAGGCTGCTTGTAAATGGGCCAGGGATAGGGAGAGGTCAGGTACTGCGACCGGCTTGACTGGCTCTGGTTTGATAATCCTGGGGGCTACCGAATACGAAGTGGCGGCTGTGTCGTCTGAAGATGTGGAAGTGTGGGAAGGCACTGGGGATGGAGATGAAGAAAGCAGACTCCACATATCTGATGACATCTGAAAGAAGTTTAGAAAATAAAAGGGGCAGTCTAAAGCCAAAATACCATCGAGACTCTATTGAAGAGCACTATAATTCAGAGGATCACATGGAAATACAGTGAAATTTGGAGAAGTACTGTAGAGATCTCGAGACTGTTGACTCTGCAGAGCTGCAGACCCGAGATGGACCTCTGACCAAATGAGTGAATGGGGATGGGGACAGACTCGGTCAGAGGGCAGCTGCAGGCAAGGAGAGGAGGGAGGACACGCCCACTCACAGGCATATACAGAAGATGCAATTAGCCAATCCGCTGGGAGAAAAGCTGGGAGCCGGGAGCTGGAAGGGAAAGAGAAAAAGAGGGTATAATATGCAGAGAGCTGCTGCTAAATTGCAATGAACCACGAAAAGGATGAAAATGCTGCAGAATGAGAAGGCAAACCCGGCAGAAGGGAGATGATTAGCATATTTCCATGGAAATCAAAGAAATCGGCGGTGGAGGAAAAAAGCGAATAAATAACGAAACTGTCAGATTGTCAGATGAGCTGTGAACAGATCCATTTTGGACTGGATTTCACATTTTCGAATCCTTTAGCCCCTAATCTCGATTGAATCCAGGAAACTCGAGTAGGTTCTATTTTTAACAATGCAATAACTAATTTCCTCCATTTTCATATGCTCTTGCTTGCCATTTCCTCTCTTCACTCCATTTTCTATCAGTCATTTCATGTCTTCCCTTTTGATTGTCTAATTGGCTAATTGCCTGAGGAGTGATATTGTAACAAGAGCCAATGCCCCATAATTATACACTTCTACAGGCCAGGAACATAAACAGGCATACAATGGGATGGCAGAGTGAACTGTTCACAATATGAGGGATACTGTATCAATAGAGAAGAATTGCAAAATTGAGAAATTAATTTTGGAAGGAAAATAATAGGCATAAAAAAGAGGCTATTTGGATTAAAATAATAAATTGAGTTTGTAAGCTGATATTTCTAATGAAACAGAATGGGGAGAGGGATTACATTATTAAATCTTTGCAAAATATTGTGAAGATCAGTCGAAATTTGATGCAACATCATCATAATTTATTCATAGTGAATTCCCGAACGTTTTTTTTTTCTTTATACATGCGAACTTCGTCCAAGACAGTCAACAACGAATAAATGCACAACGTGCCTGGCGCTTGACAGACGGGGATAATTGTTTGTATGATGAAATGGGAATAACTGTGACAAATGAAAGAAATGGGGAACAGTGTCAGTGCTGTGTTCCCTCGGGGCAGTCCTTCTGCCTCTGTTCCATCCATTTTTTTTGCCTCTAGCGGTGCTGACCCTAGACGACCTCTCCTCCCTTTTCCCTCTTTCTAGAGCCCAACCCTCTTTTCCTCCAAGCACCTGCTATGGCCATCTGCCTTCTCCAACAGAATGCTAAGCGTGAAATTGCCCTCGCCCTCCGAAAATGAACAGCACCACTTCAGACTAAGCAAGTGCAAAAAAGTCGGGAAGCGAGAACAAGTACCTAGGTGACAGCTGAACAATTGCCAACAATTACAGTAGTCTGGAAAATCAGAAGACAATTGAAACTATTTCACCATCTAAAGGACTATTTTGTGCTGTACAAATTCAGAGATATGATTCTTCAATTCTTGATTTATCACTAAAGAAAAAACTACCTGGAAAAGAATATGATTTGATTTCGTTTTTTTTTCTCTAAATGATGTTATTATATATTGGAATTATGAAAGATCCGAAGGGTTTCATAAAAGCCGAACTCTTTCCAGGAATGATAAATCGCGCATTCTATTAGCATGGAATAATTTCCCCCAGATTTTTCCTGGTAGCAGCTACTTTACTCAAGTATTCTTTGCCATGCACTCCATAACATAATGCTCATCATAATTGCTGATTGCACTTGGCATCTCGAATTACAGTCCTCCTCTCTCCTCTATGCACTGCTGCTGTAGGGTCAATTCGGGTCAGTTCATGCGCGATCTCCTCCCCTATGCTAATGTCCCCCTTCTCTACAGTCTCCACACTGCCACCTGCTCTCAAATTGGCTGCTCCTCTCTTTCTCTGCCCTCTGCTATTTCCTCCCCTGCATTCCCGCACACATGCTCATCATTGTCCCTCTCCAGATGGATTACCAATGTCCATGTACGCAAATGACTGAATGTGAACGAGGAATCAATTAACCGGACAAAGGGCCATAAATTCAACAGAAACCATCACACACATAAACAATTGTAGCAATAAATGATACAACAACAATAACCTGATGATACAGTAATCTAGCAAGAAGTTGATAGGATTTGACACCGAATTTGAGAAGGAACTACCGAATACAAATACCAACTGACTTGATTTGCTCATGCAAGTTGGAATTCATTTCGAAGTGCCTAAATTCGCTCAGTCGGGGAAGTAATAGTTGTCAATTCATGCTGACAGATTTGATGGGCATTCAATTGCAATTCCCCATTCTCCTTCCCTCTGCCATTGCCTTGAACAGTCTCTCCTTCTGCAGGCAAGGGAGCCAGGGCACTGATTATTTATTCATTGTTTGTGTGTTACCACAACTCGAGATATTGTCAGAGTAAGGCAAGCGCTGAGAAAGGAGAGTAGATTTAGAGAAATTCACTCAACCGACCAAAGCAATTCTCGCGATTTGTTGCAAATTGTGCTCAAGAAGGTTAAGTAGAAATCATCCACATTCTAGATTCGGTGGTGTTACAAAACTAAAGTTTTATCTCGTCACGACTAGGGTCCCAAGTAGATGCGCCAAACCTCAGTTTGTGGTAGAATTTTTCCACATAAATGTTACAGGGGATGTGAAGAGCCTTTCTGTGAAGGGAAAATATAAATAAAATTTTCTAGTCGAAACAATCGAAATTTTGCAACCCTCAAAATGAACACATTTTGGAAAACAAATCCACGCTTGTACATATTTGTACGAGCACTTCATGTTCCGATTTTTTGCACAGAGCCGTTTTATCGAATGTATCGTCGATCTAGATTAGGTCTTTTATGACATTTTGCGTTTGAAGGGTACTTCCTTCCGAAAATTTTGATTCCAAACTACCACAAACGCACTTTTCAAGGAGCGAAGCTTGGGGTCCCATATCACGACTCAATTTACAAGAAAATGACACTTATATATAACGGTTCATTGCAGTTTACCGATTTAACCTTCATCTTTTCTGAATTTTTTTTTCAATATCATGCCAGTTTCTAGGAAAATAAAAATTATGAAAGGGTAAGGATAATATTTTAAAAATCTTACAATAAGTCCAAAAAGTTGTCGTTCTAATGAATTTACACTTCCATTCAGTAGCTGAGCCAATTTGAGTCACAGATGTTTGTTCCCCACTCCTTTTCTTTCGTTTCCTTTCTCGTTCTGATCTGTTCATTTGTCATTTCTTCTGTCGGATTTATACGGCCTAATCCATTTTGTTGTGCGTGATCCGAGAAAAGGCCAGAAGGAAAAAGATGGCTCTTTCGACAGTCCGGAAAAGAAGGAATAAGCAGTTTGGCAGCACAAGCTGTTACCATGAGAGGGAAAATGTGATATTTGAAATTGCTAACGTAATCCCAAAATGAAATTATTTCGTGGCAATATTTCTGATCTAATGGCTCATGATACCTTTCATTAGGTTGGTGAGAAAGTTTCGTCATGTGTAACTATTCTTTTTGAGTCAATTTATACTTCTCAAATCAGATTTAGATGACTTTACTAAATGCAAAATAGTGTTGAGACAAAGTATGTCCAACTAAATTTCATAAACGTTTTCGCCTTTCATTTGGTGAAAAAATATGCGTGGCAACTTTTATACCAGCCAATTAGAATTCTGCATTGTATAAATTGTCTATCGAGTAACACTTGATACTTCGAATACTGGCATATGAGCATCAACAAGTTATATCCTCGTTGTTTACAGCTCGGATGTCCTTGACTTATCCCCTTGATTGGCTTTCCCCCTACTCCTTCTGACAGTTTCTTCATCTCTAATCTTCTTGCCCTCCTTGTCTTGCTTTGTTCAATTTGCCTGCAGCTGCCTGCTCGAATTCAAATTACTCGATGCAATCGTCGCAACTCACAAATGCAACAGGACAAGGCAACAAGGGCAGTGCCACTGTAAACAACCTAGAGACATGAGGACCCTGACTGACATGAGAGGGTCATAATTCTTGAATTGAATTGAACAACGATATGAAATCGCGAGAGTAAAAGCACATGATGAAGTCGGGAGAGAAGCAATATCATGAAATTGAAACGAAACAATAAATAAAAGAATGAATTATTGTAGGTTTTAGTTACATATTGTAAAAGAAATTAAAACTGGAGGCTAGAATGTTACGAAATGCAAACGTTGCAAAATCATGATGAAAAAGTACTTTATAGCGTTTTTTCCTGTACTTTCAAACCCAGAATTTCATGCATCATTTGACAGGTTCGTTCAATTTGTCTTTCAGTTTCTGTTCCGTCTGTGATTAACATATTCACCTCTCTCTTCACTCCGA
>LIAE01007883.1:122510-140369 GCA_002287525.1 Diploscapter pachys | reverse complement strand
TGTTTTTCAGTGGCAGGATAGATGAGCTGCGAGTTGATCACTGAAAATGTTTAGATGGATAAAAAGAAGCAGAAACAAAATCATATCCTTCCCTTTAGCGACAGAAAAAACTTCCCTCTACATTTTCTCCTCGTATTTTGATCAGGAAAGGAAAATGATATGATCAAATTGAGAGGAGAAATATTTTCCTGCAGCTAAGGGATAGGAAACAGTGCAGATGTCTTACGATTGAACTCGATGGGCACTTGGATGGAGTAGCAGCCATAAATGTCGTTCTTGGAGATCTCCTTCAACTTGGCCTGCTTAATCCACTCACTGATGACTGACTGGTCCTCAGAGAAGGGTGACTTGTTCAGCAGCAAAATGCCCAATTCCCCGTTCTCTTGATTAAGCAGCACAAATTGACTCTGGAACCAATTCTACTTGTTCAATTTTTTTATTTGAAATTTCTCAATTTCAATTTTCGCAACAAAACAAAACCTTTCAGTATTCCCGATTTGCATGCTTTGGTTAACAGTCCAGTTTGACTTTGTTAAATTAGAAGTCGAGTTATTCCGCGTATTTTCAATTAGCAATACCATTCAATGTTAATGGAATTGTTTATAAAAATTGTTGACTTGATTTGTGATAATTTATCCCGATTTGCCTACTTTATGTGAAGTGTCGGAAGCGAGAATTTCCCTGAACTGTGCAGTGGCGAGCCATTTCTGAGCGGCCTCCTCTGTACTCACTTCCATTTTCATTTCGTCTCCAGCAACTATTTTTTCTGTTCCATTCGAATTCGACCCTTTCATTCCCCTTCTCCTTGTTTTCCCTAAAATTAAACGAATTTAGTTGAAAAAATATATATATAAGAGCTAACTAAGCAAAAATAAAAGCAATTTTCAAAAATAATCAAATCGCTGCGTGGTGTTTTGGCGACTATTTCGCCACAACTTTCATTGCGCCAAGAGAGTACGCGGAAGACTTCGCATTGACAAGCTCAAAAATGGTAAGTAAAAGATGAAAAGTGGAACAAATGAAAATAAAATAAAAGTTCGTCGGCACTCAAAATGGCACATCTTTATTTTTTGACTAACATGTGTAAAACACGAGTGCTACCGTAATTCAATTGCAATTTCTAAATGTATTTTGCCTGCTCCTGTCTCATTTCCTTTTCATTCGAGAGCAAAAATCGGTGATATTCGAAATTAATTTAGTGTTGTTTTGATGATGCGCAAGCAGCCGAGCAGTGGTACTCTGCCTGCTTGTCATTCGAATTGCGGACCCCCCGACTTTCACGAATTCCCGCACAGGGGAAAAAGAAAATAAGGTTTTCTGAGCAATGAGAGAAAGACTTCGAAAGGATGAGAGCAGAGAGAAACCGAGCAGGTCAATTCGAGTCAAATCACTCGGACTCTACCTCTATTGCCTGCCTGATTAGGTTATCCCTATCCCGCTGTCTCCTCTTTCCCAATCAAATGCTTCTGAATCAAAGTCTGTCCTTCTCTCCCTTCTCTGCTTCCTTATAATCCCTCCTCCCTCAACTCTGCCCTCCCGAATTCTGCTTCTCGTCATCAATTCCCTCCTCTTTTCTGCCAAATTTGGATATTTCAGTCATTTGGTTGCGTGTTACGTCTTTTTCCAAACCGCAGCTGTTTTGCCTATTTGAACGTCCACAGATTTGAAGAGCTGAAGAGTTTAGAGGATTAGTTAGCCATTCTGAGATGGAGAGACGGAGGGATGGACTGAGATGCAATTCGATACATATCCATTCCGAGCCATTTTGTGACAGACTTCGGCAGAAAACAGACCCGGAAGAAGCCGAGTCTAAAGATAAAAGAATCGTTTCTGGATTTATTTCTGTATTCCCCTTTTCCCTCTGACTTCATCGACTCTTATCCTTTTGCCCTTATCTAGCTCGTCTTCACTTCTGTCCTCTGCCTTCTGTATATGTTACTTGTTTGCAATGAAATGTGCCGATGCGCTGTCAGCCACTATAAACCTGATTAGTTAGCAGAGCTCAGCAGCTCAACAGCAGTAGCATCTTCTGCTTCTCGCAGATAGGCCTCTCTTCTGCTTGTCCACCCCCTCTCCTTTCCAGACTTCTCCATTTCACCCGACAACTTCAATCCTTCACTTCATTTGTGTCGAAGTGCCTGCATTTCCCGTTTCTCGCTCTAATGAGTCCTTGTCCCTGTCCATGTTTGTCTGTTTATGCGTGTTGCAATTGGTTTGCTCCTGTCAAGTTCCCACTTTCCCCTTTCCTCCCACAGAAGTCTGGCAGCCAGGCCTGAAATAGAGACAGATGAGAGGCAGTTACCGCATAAATACATCTACAAGCATACATCGACCTCGTGACCTGCATATGCATGCATTCGAGAGCATACCGAGGGTGTTATTATTGAGTGAGAAGGCGAGGTTAGATGCTGGATTCCAAAAATGAGCATTTCTTCGTCTTTCTTGGGAGACCTTTCAATCATTGCATTCTTTGCACTTTGGCAAATTCACTTATAGTTGGATAAGAATACCAACTCTAGATATCTTCCAAATTCCTCCCATTTGAGCATCCAAGTGATGTTTTCGTGAAAATCAGCCTTGCTATAAGTCTGAGATGAGCAAATTCAATATCATTTTGATTATTATTCATCATTTCGTCCGAAAATTTCGAGTTTTGCAGAATTTGCACTATGGTATATTTGTTTATTGCTGAATAAAAATATTTGTATCTTGAAAATTCTTTTGATTCTTTCCATATTCCCCCATGAAGATCAGCTTTGCAGTAAAATATTTGGCAATCATTATGTATTTTTAATGCTTTCATTCGAACATCTAGCTTTTTGCCAAACTTTGCACTTTGCAAAGCAAGGCTATTCATTTTGAGTACTCTTTGCTTCCTTCAATATGAAGATCAACTTTCTTTATCAAATGACGATCATCCTAATCAAGAATATTCACTCTGAATATTTTCTTTCAATGCGAAGACCAACTTTTCCTTGAATATATGATAATCAAAGTAGAAGCATTCATTCGGAATTCTTTAATAATTCCATCCGAATATCTTAAAATTTGCAGGAATTTTAACCAATCAGCGTTCTTTTTCTTCAGTCTTTTTATTTTCATTCCAACCCAACTTCATCCCATCTTCCCTTCGTCAGTGTGGTCTGATTGCCAGATTTGCACGCACTTCTCTCCTCCCCTTCACTTGCAATTGTTTGTAAAAAAAAACACACACTCTGAATTTTATGTTTTTCACAGCGTTGAGTGTCCATTGTTATTGTTGAGTTGAGTGATCTCCAGAGAGTCTTGCATTGAGCCATTTTCCCCCTCTCTTTACATTTGCATGTCTCTCCCTCTGCCTTTCTTCTTTTCGTCTTCAGGATATCCCTTATCCTTATCCATTTATCCTTTGACATTCTCTTCTCCTCGCCACGTCAAGTATCGTGTTCTGCGAATTTTGTAAGTTGATCCAGAGGCTGCTGCCCCGTTACTCTCGTTAAATTCCCTTTCACTTGTGTCGTGTTTCCCCTAATTCTGGCCTGCCTTCCCATTTATAGTCCTGATTTTGCTATACTAATTTGTCCCTGTTTTCAATTAGTCCTGTCTGCTCACTTTTCATCTTTTCATCTCGTCTTCCCTTCACTTCTTCATCTCAATTTCTGTCTCATTTCGCTTTTCACTTGACCGCTTTTCCATCAGTCTGCCTCATTTCTGTGTAATATTCAACTCATTCTCAACTGCTTGAATCTATTTTTCATGTAAATCGCTCGTTTCGTCATCCATTTGGCCAATATCAAATTCGACTTCTCAGGAGTCAGACTAAAATTGGGAGTTGCGAATTATTCGTCAGTCGTTCGAGATTCGAGATGGGGAGAAAATAGGGAATGGGATTGATGCGAAACTCGACGAAGAGCTAAAATCATTGAAGCATTCTCTATCTGCTGGCGAGAAATGCGGTATTTTGAACCAAGAGAGACTACAGTTTTGCATTAACTCGAAAATAGAGCTCTCATTTATTCAATTCAACCATATTTTCATTTCCATTTCCGTCTCTGCCCCCAAATAGCCACACATAGCCGCTGCTGGCAATTTATCATTTCCCCTCCCCTCTTCCCGTCATTTATGCATTTCTCCCATCTCTGTCAGCCCTTTGTGCATCATTTGCAGCTTTTAGGCAAATTACCACCGAGTTTATGATGGAGAAAAAGAGGGGCAGGGCTAAATCCGAGAAAAAACCGGCAAATCGAGCAAATTGGGCGGAAAATAGACGATAGGGAATGCAGGGGGCCTAATAAGGAGAAAGCGGACAGACATAGAGAGAAGAGAATCAGAAACAACATCTGAGACGAGAATGAAGACGAGATGAGAAATCAGGGCAATGGAGCAGAGTTGTTTGGCATGAGGAGGAGAAGTATTTTTGGAAATAGACGGGAATCTTTCATCTCCTGATAAGCACTGCACGCACAACGCATAATTCGATATGGGGATGTGTATAGATTCGAAATGTCACAGTTATGTCTCTGATCTAGAACAATGCTCAAAGAAAGAGATACCTTATTTTAGAAGTTTTTGGTGATTTCAAAGTTGAATACTTCCATCTAAATGCCCTTTTACTAAATCTGAGCAGAAAGTATGAAGAGAGACAATTGCTAGATTTCGAATTTTAAAATGTCATTGGAAGATTCAAATATTTTACTTATTGAAGTTCCAATCTCTCTAAACGTGATCAAAGCAGTCACTTATTTTTTCATTTATATTTCTTCAAGTTATAATTCATTAGTATATTTTCTTTAAGAATGCCTATGATATCTAGTCAACCAATACATTGTCTATTTTCCCAGATCTGTTCAGATATTCTGTGCCTTCCAGACTTTCCCATTCAGTTCTTCAGTCATTCAGCTTCGGATTCCGATTTTCCCCACCCCTTCTTTTATTCAACCTTTTCTCCACGTACTACTCTGTCTTTCTTTAGAGCAGCTTCAGTCTTTCAATTTCATTCTCACTTCTTCACTTTTCACATCTTCGATGTCTCACTTTCAACATTGCTTCATCCCGAATCATTCCCTTCTAAACACTTTCCTGCTCTTTGTTTCCTTGCCTCTCTTGTTTTTATGCGAGAATGCGACATTTTTGACGACATTTTGCATCACGCCTTGTTTCGTAAAAAGGTTCATTTCTGTGCTCGAATAAAATGCGAAATTGTACACCTTCACAAAATGATTGCACATTTTGAGGACTACGAACTTGCGAAATTGTACATGTGATATTTTTTGTGATAGCTGCAGAAAATAACTATTGTATAAAATTAGATGAACGTCTGATTAGTTGATCTTCGTTTCTTCATATTCGATGAGTTTTCATATTTCTAAAGAGGGAGAGCGAACGCTTCTTCTGTTCTTGATGTTGCATTTTGAGAATCGTGACATATCTCTGAGATGCAAAGAATTATGTGTTTTGCGACAAAAACATGAATTTTCAAATAGAAGTATTACGTGAAAGTGACTAAACCTATTTTTTCTAATGTAGCTTTTCAATATTTACAACTTCATGACTCAATTTTAAAAAGATTTGAGACGTAATTTAGATTTCGAGATTTTCGTTCAACTTTTACGATTCAGATTTTGAAAAATTTAAGAATTGGCTCCTATTTCGATGTTTAATTCGCTGATATCTCGAAGCTGGTCTTCCTCATGTTTGTATCGCAACAAAACCTTCTTTTATCGCATAAACTATAAAATATTCCCAGATCTTTGATTTGGGATCGCGAATTGACTTTATGAATTGATAGCGAAAGTGTGAAGTAAGCGGAAGTAATTGGGTATTCGTTGCAGGAATCGAGTGGGCGTTGTGAAGAAGAAGTAGAAGCAAAAGGGGAATGGGATCGTGTGAACTGGGAAGCATCGATCTGAATGGAGCACTGTGGCTCGAGGAAGTCGTCCATTCTGTACATACTGTATTCGCTAATATTCACCCATATCTAGCTGTAGCTCTATGTATTGCAGGTAAGCAATCGGACAGTATTCGGTGAAATATGAAAACTGGCAACTTCTATCTCACGACACGTCGGAACGCTACGGCACGTTTAATAAAATGAAGGAAAATGGCACCTCCTAAACTATAGAAAATTGTGCTGTTATATAACAAAAAATATCGTGCCGTAGCGTTCCGTTATGCCGTATTTTAAAAACTGTCATAGAAACTTCATAATATTGTTAACAGGGATTGATCAGAATTCTGGCTCGCACTTTGATTTCGTTTCTAAGAAAATTCCAAACTAAATTTCAGCTCAATCATAATCATGAAATTTTAAATATGAAGATAGAAGATGTTAAAATGATGTTACATCTGCATCAGCTTATTTTCCTAAAAAGATATTAAAAATATCATCGATTTTTATAATATCATTGTAAAACATAATAATATTCAGGAACAATAATGAACGGAATTACTGTAATAGTCCTAACTCGGTAATCTATGCTAAGTCCAGTAAACTCTCTACTTTGCGCGGTTGCTTTCTGTGATATGATAGTGATGATATCTGTGTTCACATTCATTATGCACTTCTTCATAAATATTGATGACAGGTTAGTGATATAATTTGATTAGTTATGGAACGAAAAGAATTACTTTAGCTGTGATCCTTCAATGTTTTCGAAAGGCTGGGCATTTTTTCTATTCGCACATTCGCAAGTTACTGTAATTCTTCATGCCACCTCGATATGGCTAACGGTAGATTTTTATCGCATTTTTTCCATCAAGATTTGACAATTTGAAAACTAATGGATCATTTAATAAGCTTTTTGAAATAAAAAATGGCATATACTTCTACATCATGTTACTTTTATCAGATATAGTGGAAATAATATTGGAGTTTGAAAATTGTATATTTTGAAAACTATTTTTTAAAAAAAAAACTTATTGAATGAATCTACACAAACACAACATATTAGTAACATCAAAAGTAGTGTAGTAGGTTAGAGAAAATTACTCTAATTTTTCATTACCGGTTATTCCAATTTATGTCATGTTCTTTTCTAGATTTTTCCAGGCTATTTAAATCTTTAGTATTCTTATCTAGTATTTCTTCTTTTAGGTATTGCTAGCCCAAATCCGAGTCTATACAATCCGTCGAGCAACATCGATGCCCTCAGAAGGCCTCTCGATATCAGTCACTCTGCTCATTGCTCTCATCACTTTTGGCGTCGTTCTCCTAATCAACATCCCCAATTTTCGGGCTTTCGAAGTAAGATCTTCAATGATTTATGTGCAAATGTTTGATTCCTAACAAAGCATGAGAGTTCAACGATGTTCATCTCTTTTTGTTTCTTTGTCAACTAATTCATCATTTCTCTGCATTCGAATGTAAGCATCAATCACAACTAATCTTCATCAATTTGTCACCTTCTTTCGGAGGTGAATATTTCAGGAATCATTCTCGAGGTTGTAGAAAATTTGTCATAATTTAATTCTGTTATTTTATTGAATAAAAATGACTAGAAGCAATACAATTAGCATTTTTGCAGATTATTGAAATGGACGCAGCAGCTTTGTGTGCAGAAAATTCGACGATGCCGGAACCGCAAGTCATCTACAATGTGATTGCTCCCACTGAGAAGTGCAATCTCGTTAGGGTGAGAAAGATGTTTATAAATCTATTTCTGCTTGGTGAAGATCAGCTTATAAATAAATCGACTTTAGTTGTCCCTTTGGCTGAATGGAATCCTCTTCAAAATGTGCCCCTGCATCATGTTAACCGTATCGATTGTTGCTCTGCTCAAAATCATTCGAGAAGTATCTCACCGGAGGAAAACGCTCGCTCAGGTTCGACTCCTTTAGAATTATTGATAATGATTTTGAAAAGGAATATGCAGCGCTATTCTGAGAAATCCATAAACGGGAAGGTCGGAAGAATTCGCAAATTAGAAATCAATGTATTCTTCTTTCTTTTGATTGGATAAAAGAAGTCAGATGGATCGTGAGAAAAGGGGATATTTGGATAAAAATGATGAGAGAAGAGATATGACGAAAGCAGATGGGATTGGATTAGGCAGGGGATAATTGGATGTGACTCGGTGAATAGTGGATGGTTGCAGGTGATGCACAAGAAGCGGATGCCTCGTGACAATACGACTCCCATGCTCGTGGCCGTGCTCTCGATCTTCCTGCTCACAGAACTGCCCCAAGGCATTCTCCACGTTGGCAATGCTGCCTTCTCGAGAGACACATTCTACACGCCAGTAAGCCGTCCAAACACACATTAACGACAATATCATAAACATGAAGATCTAACCATAGATAAAACAAGCATGTTTTATT
The DNA here is from genome assembly GCA_002287525.1 of Diploscapter pachys. Lineage (NCBI taxonomy): Eukaryota > Metazoa > Nematoda > Chromadorea > Rhabditida > Rhabditidae > Diploscapter > Diploscapter pachys. The sequence continues at coordinate 132,074 of LIAE01007883.1, read as the reverse complement.
CTTGGAATTCCAAAGCCAATTTTACACGCAAGATTTATGGCTATTTGGATCACAAATCAAAATGAAAGACGAATTTGAGATCTAGTTTGATCACACAGATTTTTGCTTGTCTTGAAAATTTTGTGAAAGAAATATTTTCGCAGTTAGTAGAGTGTAAAATGATGTCGTGACGTGAGTTAGTTTACCAAAACCTATGTCGAAACTTTTCAAATTCTTTCTCGTCAAATTTAAAATCGAATACGAAAATGTAACAGACGGCTCTAAAATAACAGGGCAAGTGCTAACATAACAACTAAAACACAAAGTTCCATTACCAATGACCCTTTCAGATTTATATGCCTTTGGGCGATTTGATGGATTTGCTATCACTAATTAATTCGGCAGTTAATTTCATCATTTACTGTGCAATGTCTCGAAAATTTAGATGCGTATTCTTGCAGGTTAGTTTATAGAATCGATACAACATGGATACCGCAAGGCTATAAAATACAAAGCATTTTTTCCGAAAAGTTTGAAAAAGTCATGCCATCGTAGCATCGTTACATTAGAAATGGTATAGGATAGGATTAGGGAAGAATAGACTAGAGATTTTTGCCATACTATGCAATTTCTCATGGCACGATGTTACAACTCTTCAGGCTACTACTTCCGTATGATACACATGTCTATGATTGTCATCTAAACTACGAATTCATGAAAAGCCTTGCGATTTCCATATTTTTTGTATCAATTGACTTGCGTTTTTGTAATTTGTAACTCGTCTCAATTTAGCTGCTGTTCTCGTGCGTGCCCTCGTCCGTGCACAAGCGCTTCATGGCCGATCTCGAATTTGCAGATCTCGAGCGATCCCACATTCGGCCGTCCAACATGACCACTGACATGACCAGGACTGAACAGGTTAGCCGAAATTGAGAGACAAAGACATAATGATGGACCTGTCAGCTGGCACTCACCTCGCACCGCATGTCTGCCACGTCAATGCTCATCAAAACTGCTTCTAAAGACAACATCCACTCAAAGATGTACACCAATAATTTATTGACAGTCGGTAGGTCGATAAAAATCGAATTATTTACTCATCAACACGAAATTTTGATCAATTGGGGCTGAATGTTCTTTGAGAGTAGCTCAAAATAAAACATAATTTGCGTCTAGTTTTATAATCCAATGATACAAATTTAGATCCATCAAAGAGACCTCCAACACCACGAGTTAGCGTGGATGGGCCTAGTCAGTCTGGATGCGTTTACCCTAATTCACCATCTAGATCAGTCAAAGTAAGAAGTTTAGTGAATCAAAAGGAGCGTAATCGCAAATTTAGACGCAAAAACTATCTCTGATCAACTACATTCGGTCGATATTTCGTCTGAAGCGGTTAGAAATGGTTGAAGAAACTAGTCCAGAAAGAAGGCTACAGCTGCTCAGATGTGAAACTGCTAATGTCGGATATTGAGATGAGAAAATAATGTTAGATTTTGAAAGATTCGAGTAATCTAAATCGAATGTTAAATGAAGCTCAAATCCTGTAAAACTACCCAAAATTTTACCTCCCAAGGATGGTACTTTCGATCCGTGCTCCATACAAAGCATATCATGGTTCCCTTATTCATTCTCCTTAATTTAAAAATGACCGTATTCTTTCATTTGAAAGCAACAAGTACCAAGTTCTAGTCCATAACTCATTTCCAACGAATTTTCAAATACTTTACAATCTTATTAACTGTTGATTGAAAAGCAATTTCACACTTTCAATCTCTAAATTCTGAAAATTCATTGGAAATTCGATCAAATAATATTGTGGTGTCACACGGGTTTCTATCTTTTCCTAGTCATATCTTTTTTACCAACGAATTGCTTCTTTGCACATGGTGAATATCAGTTAGACAGTCGCTAGTGTTCAAATTCGCAAGATGACCAAAATAAATTTTCTTACGCATTACAAGGTATTGTTCTAAATTCCATAGCACACAAAATCAAAATATCAGAATGGAATAATTTGTAGTCAAAACTGATGAAAAACCTCGAAGTTTATATATTCGATCTGTGCAACCCTCGATTCCCAAAATGAACGAGTACAAATCGTCTCTGTAATGTTCCTGATATTTCTGCCAGACATAAAATTTTATGCGATTTGCATTGGACTTTGATCGAAGAATTGAGCAGTTCATTTCAACATCCCTCAATTCTGGCTGAATTTTCTTTGGATTCTCCAATCTCAAAGCTTTTTTTTTTGAATGAAGTGTCTGTTTGCCCTGCCTCATCTAATTCAGCATTCAGCAATTCTGCCAATTTGCGGATCTCTTTCGGATTCTTTCAGGTCCCGCTGCCCCTTGGCTTATCTCGTTTGTCGTTTTTGTGTGTCGAATCTGCTGGTCCATCTGCGCCCTGCCCGCTCTGCCTGGCCTACCCCCAGTCGGACAGACTCTGAATGGTCCTCTTCCTGAGCAAAAACCAGACCAGCAAATGAATGAGGAGGGGAATCTGGTTAGACAAGGGAAGTGAGAGGAGCGGAAATGAGGGCCGAGGAATGGATTCACCCAGGAACAAAGCCATTCTTCGACCCTCTGTTTCTGTGCCTTCCTTCCGCTGATCGAGGCCCACAAACCCACCCCCTATCTGTCTACATGCATTCACATCCAAAATGATCTGAGTGCACCCATAAAATTTCATTTAGTAAATTATCGTCAAAAGAATAGACAAGATTGTCATAGTTAGGCAGGATTATTATTCATGTAGGACTAAATTTACTATCCGTTTTTTTCCAAATGTTACAAAAATTTGGTATAATCGCTAGCCACACTATCCGAGGCTAGATGGGTTATGATTAATGATTGAAAAGCTAGAAAATTTAGGGCCAAACTAGAAATTATATATATATATTTTTTTCGCCGACGATTTCATATATAATTGTATAATTTATATTTAATGAGTTAGTAAACAATGCCATTATATGATTTTCCAAAGATTGCTTGAAATTATGACTATTTCAAGAACGCTTCCATTTGAAACGTCCACTATCATTTTCACATTATTCTGTAGTTGCAAAAGGCTAAAAGAAACTTAGTCGAATGAAACTTTCCAATTATTTTAAGTAGAGGAATAGCTTCAAATACAATTCATTTTGATAATCATTCATCTAACTGTTAAATTCGCTCTGATTTTGTGCTTTATTGATTTCAATTACATCATTACGAAGATACTAATTTTCACTATTTTATCTTCAGAGCTGTGTGAATTTTTCCATATGATTTGCTAGGATAGCTGCACTCCTCTGCAATTCAATCATCATTGTCTCCTTAGCTCTTGCTCTTTTCTGTATCTGTTTTGTTTCATTGTGATCTGTTTCTGTGCTCATTTGACTGCCTGTTTTGGCTGAAGGCAAACATTCCTCTGCAATTCCCATTCCTTGCACAATTTCCTTCATTCTTTGTCTTTTATCCTTGATTTCCTTATTTTGCCCCGTCTGCTTTGATTCTTCTCCTGTTCCTGTCCCATTGGATTTGTCATTCGACTCAAAAGCAGTGCAGTCATAAATCAGACCTAGGCTTTTGTTCTTCACGCTTTTCTCCTGAGATTGTTGCAAATCACAGTGCGAAACTCCTCAAAAGATTCCTCTTCTTCGATTTTGTTTACCCGATTTGCCCGATTCCCAATTCATCAGCCCTTTTCACTCTTTCAATTGAAGTGACGACTCTTCAGGGTAAAGCAAATTATGCATGCGTACTTACTTTTAAAGATAAATATCATAGGCAACTTATTTTTCAGCTTTGTGAATTAGTAACTGCATTTTGATGGAAGAGATTTTATGTACTTCTTTTCCGTCCTCACTTTCCTGCATAGTTAATGTGGCTGTTCTGAGATTCTCTAGGTTCTTCTCCACTCATCTCGTTGCCAATCAACCTTTCAAACTGCATACAATTTCTCTAAATTACGATAATTTTCCAATTGTTTTTTTGTTTCATTTTTTGCACTACAGAATTTCAGTCAATTATCACAACAAAAGTTCTTTTTTCAATCAATATTTCCCATTCAACATTAGATTCCATTTGATATTTTGGGGTGACCGTCAAAATATGAACTCTATCAAAAATCTACGAACATCTCTGATTTTTGAGCAATGGATTTTCGAATAAATCATCGTGAGAGAATTGTAGCTTGAAAGACGCTGCTCAATTTTCGTGATCTAATTTTGACCCACAAGAATCGGGTCGAGTTGGTATTTGAACAAATGCGTTTCGCGAGTGTTTTGCCCCTTCTTTCATACTTCTGCATGCTGACCGCCGTCTTTTTTCGTGGTGCATGTAAATAGGATAAGGCTTGAGGTCTGAGGCAAAAGGCCCGAGGATGGGATGTTTTGGTAGGAGTCGGATGGGAAAAAGGACTAGACAAATCGAGTTGTTCGAATCGAGAGACGCCTTCTTTGTCTGTATCTTCATATTTTGATCATCAATAGTCATATTTGTGAATTCCATTGTCAATTCATAACGAACCCACCTATATCTGGCCTATTTTGCGCAGATCGCTTTCCATTTCCATTTCCGCCACACCACCTCATTTGTATGCAGTGCCAATCGCCTCTAGGCTCATCTTGCCGTCATTCTTGGAACGACCATTTTAGACCAAAACTATCATCCTATCCATGAATTGTAGATCAAATTGTCACTTTAGTTTCAGAAAGCTCGAATAGTCCGATTTTAGCTAAACCTGTTGATAAATTCAAGCGTTCAAGTTCTGTGAGTTGTTATTGCGAGTACAATGTTACCAGACAAAGAAAAATGGATGTATGCCGAAAGAATGCAATAATCTATTGAAACATTATCACAGGCTGAAGTTGAATCGGAACGGCCCTATTCTCTTAGTGTTCATCAGCTGATGTGATTTCCCCATTGCCTGCCTCCCTCACTCCTTGCGAATCCCTGAATCCCTCTGCGCCTCGTCATCCTTGTCTTGTCTCAATTTGTCCTGCCCTGCCTCATTCAATTCAATCTTCCCTTGCTTACCCTTGTCTTGTTTTCTGTCCTTCGTCTCTGCCCAGTCTCTTTTCGAGGGCATTTTGATTTCCCTGACGTTTCTGACGTCGTTTTCATGTATCCACTCCATGTTTTCCTCATCAATAGCCGAGTGTAGTCTGTCTGATTGATAATCAAATCACTCATTTGCCCAATGTAGTTCTGCCTAATTTAATCTCGCAAATTCTTTCCTTTGTCTTGCTTTATTGCAACCCAACATATTCCAGTATTGTCAAAAGTCATATGCTTGTTTGTTAAGAGTTTTATAACGATTTTCAATTAGTTTCATTTTCTAATTGCATTATTGCAGAACATTGTGAGTTATGTAGCACGTGGGAATTCATAAAGGAATTGGGTCGTTTTGGAGTAATAGGGAAATTGCAGAATATTTGCATTGCATAGTTGCTGCAATGAATATGAAATGAATCGAAACGAATTGGAATAGGAATGAAGGTACAATAAATGAAGATGCAGATGAAAGACTAAAGATAATATTTGAGTTTGGGTTTGAAAAGTAAAAAAGAAAGCGTTGAATGTAGAATGTAGAAGATGGGAGAGGTAGAGCGATGCAATTATGAGAGTCTAATGCATATCCGAGTGAATGAAGACATTAGAATTTCGTGTCGATCTCTATTTTGGTCGAAGAGCGATGGGTCCATCGTTAAACATCCATTACATTCCTCACGTAACACACTTCTTCTTTGAATCTTTATTCTTACCGTTATTCGCGAGTCGCGACGAAGCTAATATGAGATAGCCGGAAATTATAATAATTCTTGCTGAGCCCAATTCGTGTTCTTCATAAATCTTTGTAGATATAGGATGATTTTAATTCGAAGGTAGAGGGGCGTTCAAAGGTTTAGGCACAAGAATAATTTTTAGAATCGAACATCCACCGAGTTATCTTATATCAATTCGGGTGAAACTTAGCATATGATTGCGAAATGATATCCTCTACAATTATACTACTTTCAATCGGATAGGTTCTAGATAATCCGATAAACGATTGATTCTAAAGATTTCGCTTATGTCTAAACTTTTGGCCACCTTCGTATGCTGACTATTATCGCTGTACATAACTCATCAAGCTAGCATTTTGCATTACTATTAGCGATGTTCGTATTTTACAATCTTAGGTTAATTAGAAACCCAAATAAATTCTTAGCTTTTCGAGTGTTCGAATATTCTTTCTCATTGATTGGAAAAATTTCAACACCTTTCTCTCAATCATAATGAAATTTCCCTAAATTATATTTAATTTTTTCCTGTATAATGTAAATTATACAAGTTTTTCATGTCTATTGCTGAACTAAGCAATTGAGATACAAATTGAAGAAGTTCGAAATCCTCGGAAATAACGTGGGAACGTAAGAGGGTTAGGGCCATTTCGCTAATTTTATTTCGTCGATCAGCCTGCAAACTCTCATTTTAATTCACAATTTCGAGTCCTCGTACAATGAATGTGCAATTTATCTGATTTCTAGTTTTTAGATCCAAATTTACAATCATTGAAACCTCAGGCTTATATCTATCCTATCAGTTTATTTACGTGGCTTATAATCAGTTAATCAGTGCAGTCCTATACAAAAGAATTAAATTATTTCCTCTGACTTATCCTACGCTTACAAATAAAATCATAGAAACACGCCTCGTACTTTCTGAGAATTCCAAATATTCTAATATGAATTTTACGACGAAAGTGCCGAAAATCGTCCAAGTTCAAACGTATTTTCTTCTTCAAGGCAAACATTTCTTATCGTATCAATCTGCATAATTCATCTATGTTCTAGCTCCAATTCTTATTACCTAATAGCCTGACAAGCTGTGAGTTTATTGCGCGATTTAGATGATTGCCGCTAAGTAGTAAACCTGATTAGACTCTATTGCATTTATCACCAATCACAGGCTTGTTGAAAAAGGCTAATAATATAGCGAAGTCGTACGCAGAATTGCTTAATCATAGCTGATATCATGAAAAGGGGGTTTCTTTCTTCCAAGTGTTAAGAAATTCTTTAAAATTCGAACGAATATTATTCCCTTGAGTAGCAATGTGGTGCATCGTCTTTCGTCATAATTCGAAAATTCTATTTTATTGAACATGCAGTTTTAATCTGAATATCCTTATCACATTAATGATTTTCCTAAAATTCCTCATAACTCAACGCGATTTCTTTGTTTCACAAATTATCTCGTTACAGTGTTTGAATACAAAACAAAACTCCTTTGATGTGAGGCTTAAAATAACTCAAATCATTCTTTGATCTTTTTGCGTTAAAATATCACAATGCTCTAACGCAAATATATTGGATTGGTTAGAAAGTTCTTGTCGAAATTTGATTTTATAAAATGTCTAAAAGTTCGTAAGTTGTTTTATCGAAAAGATGATATCATATTAGGCAACAATTGTCGTAATTTCATTTTATTCAAATTTGTACGTATACTTGTGAACCACACTGAAGTATGTAATCAGGCATGGCAAGAGCTTACGGACCGATCAATAAAGATTCACGAGGGTCAGTTTTGTGGTAAATTGATTGGCAACCCATCTGATATGCCATCATATTTCACCTCAACTTTACACTTTGTTTATCCAATCTGGCCGATTGCAAATCTATTTGCGCCTTTGGTGCGAAACTGGAAGGGAAGATAAAAAAAAATGTCTAAAAGGAGATAAATGACCGGGGCGTGACTGGGAAATGACTGGAAGACAGGGGTGAGACTGGGAATGAGTGCAGACAAAGGACGGCTCGAAGGATGTCTCTTCGTCCGAGGGGAGTCTGACGCCAGCCACCACTCGTCAGCTCCCCTGTGGCTGATTCCTCCATTCCCTCACACCCTTGCAGATATCATTTATCTTCCACAGAATCTCTTATTTTTCTCGTCTTCCTGGTTGCAAGCTGTGTCATTCGCTTCTCCCTTCCTGCAGTGTTTCTTTCGAATCAACCTGTTGTTGTAAAATATTTTGACTTTTTGAGTGATTTGACTGACAATGCAGTCTCGTTTTAGAGTCCATCAAAATAGAGTTCATACATGTTTATCTGAATCGAATATAGCCTCTATTGCATTATCTTCTGATTTGATTTGTTGACCGTGGCCGTTCAGCGTGCAGCTTCAGATCTGCGCATGTCTTGAGGGATTCATAACCTTAGTCCATCCTGCAGTCTATCCTTCCTATTTCATATCCTCGTTAGATCCCTTCAAATCTTGCCTCTACCCTATTTGAGCCTAAGCAATCACTGGCTCACATCTTTTTTCGTCTTCCCTTCCAAAGTTTTGCGCCCCTCCGCAGCACCGAAATAGGATTTCTCGGTTCTGAGTTGTCAGTTCTCAGGTATGATCGTCTCATTCTCTCATTCGCTGTGGACTTGCCCGAGCCTTGAGAATTCCTTTCAGAGTTTAGTGGTTGTGTTGTGTGGAATGAGAATGAGAATGAGACAAGCACTCAAACCAAGTACCCTTCCTTTCCCTGCCTTCCCCCTTCCTACTCCTCTTCTTGTCCTCCCTTCCCGTCTCCCCTTCTGTGCTCAACATTTTCCCCTATCCTCAGTTCGTTCAGATCCCCCGTTTCTTTGTTTTATCTAACACATTCCACGAATGTGTATCGTCTGTTTCTTCTTAAGCTTTAGTCCAAAATCGAAATTCTATATCGACAATGCAAAATTCTCATGTCATTTCAATCGAAATTGCACTAATGAGTCTAGCGATTGCATCGTAGAATTGCAAAGAAGGATGAAGAGTAAAATCCAAACGCCCCTCTACAAAAATGAGAAATTGTTTTGTTTAATCCCAAAAAGCCTCTCTACTTACTATTTATTGCCTGTGATTTGCTCTTCGATATTTTTTCATCTGATCCTTTTTCGTTGGAGTTTCTTAGTTTCATTGCCCATTTGGGGTCTGTCTGCTCGGAGGAAAGTGATTTGGTCAAGATTTATGGCCGCTTGAACTCTGCTTTGGCTCTCAGAATGGCTCGGGGAATTAGCCGCATTGCGCATTGCGTACCTCCATTTCACATATTTTGTCTCGCATTTCACATTTCGTCCTTCCTTTCACCCACACTTGACTTTGTGAGATTTGAGTTGTCTTAACCACAAGGCCGAGGCAATTCTTGGTTTCGGCAACATACAAAATGCAATCCTCTTCTCTTCACACAGAACAAAGTTCTTTCTGTAGAGCTCCGTGCAAATCTGCAGCACAATTTTGCAGCCTTGATCAATTGTGATGATCAATGGTATTCTTTATTTAGACTCAGATCTAGGAAGTATATTCATCAGACAAAAAGAAACTTTAGGGGGTAGGTCGAACATGTGAAATTTTGATTGCTGAAAGGCTGGAGATAGAAATTTGTCCAGAACATATATTGAAAATAGATCGCAAAAGGTCTTTGATGATCGTTCTCCCTAAGCTTGTCTAGATTTCGATTCAAAAAATGATGTATATTTCAAAGAGTAATTTCGATACATATTCTTAAAGTTGAATTTTAAAACAACCCTAATTTTGATTTTGATCAAACAGCGATGTTGAAATGTTGAAATTTCATTTGCAATCTCGTGAGTGG
>LIAE01007883.1:95160-115947 GCA_002287525.1 Diploscapter pachys | reverse complement strand
ATCCATGGGCACCGGCTTCAGGGTTAGCTATTCTTTACTTTCACTTCCTGCCGAGAATATAGCGATATGGAATTAGGATACTTGCATAAGTTACCTGAAACTATCACAACAATCTTCAAAATTATCCGGGTTTAGGACTAGAAAACGCTGAGAAGTTAGAAATTCTGAAATTTTTCAAAGGGCTAAAAAGTTCTAATTATAATTTTTTCTTTCAATGTTTTCGTCACATTTCTATTTCCTGTGTTCCGAGTTTCTCAAACAAATTAACTCATTTTTCTTGCAGATGTCCCAATTATTCGCCTAATTATACACTGTCGCAATTCACTTTTCAAGTAAGCCAACGTTTATTTTTAACAGCCGAAAAAGTGTTTGCTAATTTGAAGGTGGCTCCTGCAGCTCAGGCAAACAACTGTCGACTATTCAAAATGAACATTTGGATGATTGGAATCGTTTTCAAAGTGAGTAATCCTTTAGAAGATTAACGACGATCACAAAATATCAGAAAGAATTATTCAGTCCAATTTTCGTCGAATATTTCGCAGTTTCACATTTTAAATTCTCAAATTTCAGGTAATTCCGTGCATTCTTTTGTTCACGCTCTCAATAGGATTAGTGATGAAAATACAGTAAGTGCTTCTATTGAAATACCAATGAAAATAAATGGGGAAAAACGATAAGGATTGAAAAACAAAAGAGCAAAAATGACTAAAAATGGTTCAAAAACTTTAGTGACGCAGAAAGGCATCGAAGAAAGCTGACGAATGTGAATTCGAATGCATCGTATGAATACAATAATGGACAGCCTCCATTGCCCGGACAGCCAAATCCGGCTAAAAAGTATAGTCATTTCATACTTTTCGATACATAATGAAAAATGAATCCAAAATGTGTAGTAGGAAAAATGCGTAGTTTTTACATTATCCAAAAGTTAAACATGACTTTTTAGAAAATCCTACAAGCCTGACCGAACGACTGTGATGCTTGTAGCCATACTTAGCGTGTTTCTAATTACCGAACTGCCTCAGGGATTTATTTCTATTCTATGTGCTATTTATACGTCTGAAGTCCATAGGTGATTTTATTCCCATGAATATCTCGAGAATTACCCCTCAAATGTTCAGGAAACTATACTATTACGTAGGAGATGTGTTGGATTTGCTATCTCTGATCAACTCGTGTGTCAACTTCGTGCTCTACTGCGTCATGTCGTCTCGCTACAGACATACCTTCTGGACGGTCGTCCTCCCGACCAGGACTTACGCGTTAGTTTCCAAGTATATTTTGCTTAGCCTCAGACAGGTTAGAAGGAATAATTTTAGCGCTTACAGTACGTGGCTAAAAGCAGCAACCACTCCGAGCAATTTCTCACAACTCCCCATTCAAAGAAAAAACAGCAGTAAAAGGTAGACAAAGAATTTTTAATCTAGAATTCAACAGATTTAAAATGAATCCTATCAAAACATTTGCGAGAATTTTTACAAGGATTATGCAAAAATTTGTAATTTTAAACTTATTGAACCTTGAAAAATAAATTAATATTTTAGGAATAACGAATACGCCTTGCTAGCCACAGAAGAATTTCGGGACAAACGCACAGACTCAGATGAAAGCGAACAACGGGTTCATGCACTTTGACTGCTAAAGGCAGTACTCAATTCTAGACGCGGGTAGCTGGATATTGGCAGAAAATTCGGGTCAAAATGATATCTTCAAGATTGCAACATGAAAATTGCGCAATCGTTTCTCAAAATCCTAGGATCTCATTTCTCAAAAGCAGTCCTATTTTTGCTCCTTTTTCTTTGTTATTGTTGTTGTAAATTTTGTCCTCCTGTTTTTTGCCCAACAAATTTCTATGTTTCAGCCAATAAACGAATTATTTCCGTAAATTGAAAAGAATGAAATGGATAAAGGGATGATAAATAGGAAGAAGAAAAAAAAGAGTAAGGGATGGGGAAGGGAAGAAAAGAAAATTCAGAATGCTGAATGTGCTGAATGCCGAGTGCGAGTGGAAGGGTGGAAGAGTGAATCTAAAATTTAATGAAAGATTGAGGGGACGTTCGCATGATTTACGAGATGAATGAAGGCAGAATAAGCAGAGGAAGAACAACACGAAATGTCTGCAGAGCTTGGAGGATTTATGAAGTACAAAGAATAGACAAATATGAATAAAGGAACCTCAGAGTTCGGCAAAACTATTATTACGTAAGTTTCCATAAAAAACGAACTAGTGCTTGAAGCATAAATCCACAACTGAAAATTTCATATGGGAAAGTATTAAGAGCGAATATCAGTAAGAACCAAAGTCGGGATAAACAAGGATCCTCAAATCGGGCTGATTTTCACATATGTTATTCAGTTTTTACACTGATTCTCATAGCGATAACCGTTTTTTTTAAAATCGATTATTGTAGAAAGTTAGATAGTTAGGTGTGCGAGACCCGACCTCGGAAAAAAATTCATAACTTTCTTATTTCTGAACCAAATAGAACACGGTTTTCAGCATTAGATAGCCCATGAAAAAACTACAAATAATATAACAACAACCACCTGCTAGGATCAATAATTTCCCATCAAAAATTAAAATTCGAAAGCGGTCATGACCGGCGACGGTTTTTCGCGATTTTGACCCCATCGATGTCTTGGGGAACCGGCTGGAAATGGTCTTATTTTATAGAGAATTTTATTCTGAATAAAAATATATAATTTTTTCGAAAAACAAACCACACCATGATGATCAGCGTGAAAAACTGAACAAACCCTATGAAAATCAGCTCGATTTGAAGACCTGTTTATATCGATTTCGGTCCTTACTGACATTCACTTTTAAATGATAAGTCATGTTTAAAAATCGATTTTTAGTCTGATAAAAATTGCGAAGCACCAATTTAGTAGTTTCATTCCCCTTCCTTCAATGATCAATTTCGAGCTCATTAATTCCAGACTCTCATTCAATCAATACTCTTTTACTATTTTCATTTTGAAATAATACTATGGTGATTGTTTAGTCTCTTAACAAAGATGCTAGCCAATTTACCAGTCGAAATTATACTGTTGATCTGCGAATATCCCGAATTCAAAGATCTGGAACAATTGGCCTGGACTAATAAACGGATGATGCAAATAATCAGGAAATACTTGCCGATAGCGCTCGAGAGAAAATTTCTATTCTATCGTAGGAAAATATTTCTTGTATGAGCGAAAGTTAACTTTAGTATTTAGTGCCTTATAAAAAAAATCATCTCAGAGAAGGAAGAATTTGTCTGTTTGACTCGCATACTAATTCTGTTGAGCAGATTACGAAATTTACTAATTATTTAGCATTATATGAAGTAGCAACTACAAAGGATAAAGTAGACTATTTTATTTGTCCTGCCAATTTTGTAAATTTCAGATTTTTGGAATTAACCCATTTGAAAAGTCATTTGAAATATATGACATGAATACTCGACAAATTTCAAGAGGTCTTATCAACAAATTCATGAATGGCCGATCCAAAGAATTTTACAGGTCCAGATCCCCCTGAATGGCGTGGAGGTGCATCTGTGGCTTATTTCAAAGACAAATTGTATTATTTGGGTGGATGGGATCTTAAAACAGAGGAAGATACGAATCGCGTTAATGTAAGAAGATCGAATGAAAGTCCATGAAATAATTAATTCAGATTTTAATAGATGGAAAATGGCAAACAGGACCTACATTTCCTCTTCCAACTAGATTTGCTCGAACAATAACATGTGATGAAAGTTTATATGGTCACATTATAGTATATTCATTATTGTAATTATGGGTATTCAGTTTTTGATGAAAATTATAGTAATGAGATATACAAGATATATCGATTATCAGACGATGAACGGGGATGGATTGAAATTGGAGAGATTCCAGAAAAAAGAAATCGTTTCGGAGTTGCATCGTTAAATGGAAAAATTTACATAACTGGAGGAGTGAAGTCGTTAATTTTGTATGGTAAATAATGTATCATTATATATTTAGTTCTTCTATTAGTCCTAATGCATTAAAATCCTGTCTGTGTTTCGACCCCTCGGCTCCAATTGACAGTCGAATTTCTCAAATCGCTGATATGAATTATGCAAGACATTGTCATTCGCTTGTTGCTGCGAATGGAAAATTGTTTGCAATCGGAGGGTGAGCTGAGATTTTGCATATCTTTATACGAAATATTTGTTAACTTAGATTTCAAAAAAACTATATGGGAAATTTTTGTAATTTAATCGAAGAGTACGATCCACAAACGAATAAATGGCGAGAAGTCGGGAACATTGACATTAAATAAAACTTGATTATAATAAGCTCAGATTTCATACAGAAATTTTATTCAATAAAATGTGACACAATAATTTAATTTCAATGCACATGATACAGACAACTCTCGAATACATCCAAAAGCGATGAAGGATAATTGTAACGAAAATAAATATTCTTTAAAATGTTTTCTTTCGAAAATTCTGTAACCAAATTTAATATTTATTTTATAGTAATTTCAAAGTAACTTTTTCAAAATATATAGCAGAAATAGTTAATCGATTTCTTGTGAACGGTTATTGTTGACACTCCACACTCAGTTTGATTACACGCCCCCATGGTGCATTTTTACCCCGACATGTTATACATCATTTTGAAGCTTTTATATAGAGGCACAATCGTATTGCTTTAGTTTTTTGATTTTCGAAATATCAAAAATCTTCAAACACCCCTTCTCATTATTCGGCTAATCATTGAACTTCAATGATCATCCAGGCATCTAAAAGGAAAAATCATACTATTTTCATAATTACTGCTAGTGACTCACTATCATTGATAAGAGAAAGTAGGCGACAAGGATATGTCTGATCTGTTCAGTTGAATGTCGCTATTCATTGCTGATTCTTTGTGGATTGTGTGAAAACACAGGATATTCATAGTGAGGGATGGTGAAGATGAAAGGAAGGCAGAAAAAGCAGACAATAACCACAGACACAGGCTAGCAGTCAGTGAGTAGTTTTCCTGTCTACGAGCTATATCCCTGAGATCATCCGGAATATAAGTCGCGCCTACAATCACAATTCCATCACTTACTATTTCTCACAGAAAATGAAAGAACCTCCGCCTCAGTATATCGTAGATTCAGAATATTCTTGCACGAAATTGCGGAGGTAATTTATTTTCGAGTTTGCAAAATTTAATTACATTTTTCGTTATTTAGAGCAGCAGTTCTATCAGTTAGTCTATCGACAGTAGCTACAGTTTTCTGCATTCTATTCGTACCTATTATTTATGAGCATCTGCAACACGTTAAAACTGTCTATATTCATGAATCTAATTATTGCACGGTGAGATTCTTTAGAATATTTTATTCGTTTGACAAAATCTCGATTTTTAGCCGTTTCGTGACCATTCTTTAAATCAATAACTTATGGATTTTTAAAATTTTTTATTTCATTATATGTTAAATTATTCGTTTCGGAATTTATTTAGCATTCTATCCACGCCTAACAAAAAGATTAAATATTTTTGTCCGATTATGATTTTTTCACCTATTCAGCTATCTAATAACATTTATTTAGAGTAGGAATAGGGATTTGTGGTATGAATTGGAAGCTCGATCGGTTGGAATGGAGCATCGGTTAGAGAAACGAGCAGCTTTGGAGAAAAAAATTCTCGCCAATTCGTCATCTGCTAGGGAAGAGGAAGGCAGATGGATTTTTGGACATTTCATTTCTAATGGGTTGGAAAAAAAATAGAAAATAGAAAATGAAGAAATTACAGAAGAAAAAGAAGACAGTACGAGACAGAGACCACGCAAGTCGACAAATGTTGTCCGTGTATGGTTGGATTACCAGGTTAATTTTTTATTCAATTATCAATTTTCTTATTAAAAAACGTATTTTTATTACTTCATGAAGTAAATTTTAGGAATTGTCGGCGATCCAGGTTTTATTTCTAATTTAAACATAATTTAATCACAATAATTTAAAGGAGCCTCGGGTGACGATGGTTTGGGTATGTATAGAGTTATTTCATTTTTCAAAGGTTGAATAAATCTATACATCACCACAAATTCAGATGGAAAGCCTGGAGTAAGTTTTTTTGTATTTCAAAATAAGTTTCATATTAATTTTGAGTTGGATGGAAATCCAGGCAGAGATGCAGTTTTCACTGTGGAAGAACCACCTTCATGCCTAAGAGAATGTCCCCCTGGTATAATAAGTTTACTAATCCAAATATGACTAGTTTGAAAGGTCACATTTTAAAGTGATCTTCATGGAAATGAGTTTGTGACACATTTTATAATTTAACATTTTCATGGTCTCCTGGATTGGCTGGATTAATCGGTGACAAAGGGTAAGTTTAAAATCTCGTTTATCAATAATTCTGTAAATCTATATTTTTAGAGATCCTGGTTCAACGGGCGGTAAAATTTTCTATCTAAATACGATGAAATCTTGCAAAAAATATTCTTTAGAGAATGGAGAACCGGGAATAAATGGGAAGGCTGGTAAAAATAAATTATTTTCTCTCAAAAATCTCATATTTTCATGTGAACCGGGAGCAATAGGTCCAAGCGGATTAATTGGAAGCACCGGGTAATTTCTTGATTTTGAATAAAGTTTTAAAATGCTTATTCAGACCGATCGGTTTGCCTGGAGAGAAAGATATGTTAAATCAATAATCAACGGGTTAAAATGGAGAAAATTTTTAGGCGATTCAGGAAAGCAAATTCCGATTGAATCTCCTGCTGGAATGCAAGGACCGCCAGATAAGAGAATTGCTTCGTGAGATAATATAAAATCGTTTTAAGACTACAAGGGGAATGCGGACTGGCTGATAAGTGACGTTTTCCAAATTTTATATGATAAGTTATTTCAAGCCCATCTGGAGAAAAAGGAAAAATTGGAGTACCTGGGCTACGAGGCCCGATCGGTATATTAATTTAAAATACAATAGCGAAAAAAGATTTGAAACATTTCATGATATTTGAGAGATATGATTTCTTCATTTTTCACGATCAACTAGAATGAAATTTTGAGGATTACTGTTACTCGATGACATTCTTAAGTCTATCAAATTTGACAAAAATTGTTCCAGTAAAAATCTAAATATGGAGATTTTCAAAAATCATCAATTGTTCCAAAACTTTTATGCGCCACTACTGTATAAAAAGAACAATTATTTTAGGAGATAGCGGAGTTGGAGGTAGATTTGGACTCTCAGGTTTTTGAATTTATATTGGAACTAGATCTATCGAAATATATTTAGGAAGGACAGGACTACCTGGCCAGGCAATCATTTTTTCTAGAGAGAAATTACTAAAATTGAATTATTCCAATTTTGTTTAGGAAGGACTTTCGGGAGCTAAAGGAAGGTTATTATTTATATAATCATAACTCACATAAAAAGTGCGTTTTAGCTGTGATCACTGTCCACCTCCACGAACGCCCCCAGGATATTAGAAGAGTAAAAGAAAATATCTGGGGAACATTAGCTGACATAGCTAGAATAATAAATTATCGGTTGAAGACTAATTTAATAAATAAAATTTTCACAAAGATTTATAATTGGGATGAATTAGAATCAGACCTAGGGAGTGCTTTCGTCAGACGAAGAAAATATACAGGAGGTAGGTCGTAAAAGCCTTTTGGCGATCGTTCTCCCTAGATCTGATTAGAACGCAATTTAGATTATGAAAAATTGTGATTTATTAGAGAATATTCAAAGAATATTATTCGTTAAAAATTCAAGAGGCTTTTCCCAACTATTTTATCTATCTATCTGCAGAATTATCATATTAAAATACTTTGTAAAAGTTCAAACCTCAACATTATTTTATCGCAAAACCGCTATTGATGAATGGACTTTCACATGTTTCTAATCCTAACCACCTAATGCACTCCTCTATTTCTGTCATTCACCTTCCTCTGTCCACCTGTTTTGTGTCTGTTCCACAGTTTTCCCTTTGTCTCTTTCCTGCCCAGCCATTTTGTGGCTATGTCATATCCCTTGCATCCCGTTTCATCCCCCACCTTCATTTCCCCTCTTTTTCGGCATCCATTTGCCCTCCAATCAACCGGTTTGCCATGCGCAAGAATTCGACGGTGTGGCAAAGTATGGCAAGAATATTCTGCATTTTTTTTAGATTTGATATACAAGGTGCTGCACCATTATTACTGTTGTATTTTTCCGATATCTAAAACAGATGCTAGCGTGAAATTCAGTCTTCTTATATTAGCAAAATTAAAAACTTGTGGTAGGATCAAAGACACGCACTTTTGATAACACGACATTGATTATCTTTATTTTATCATCGAAAATATTGTGTTTAGAATTATGAAGTAAAACGAAAATCTGACAGTATATTTATGATACACCCTGTAGATCACAATCTAATTTAGATATCGAAATAAATTGCATTGCAATTATTGCTTGAAATGGTCATTTTGCAAAACAACTCTGTTAATGTGGAGACTTTTTACCTTTTCCGTCAATTCAAGTAGTTGTTCTACTTTTTCATCCGTTCTCTTCTTCAGTGAATTACCCTGAATGTATCTATTGTGCCTGTCTGCTTGCTAATTGCGTCATCCCATTCCCAATTCGATGTCTCAATCAATCAAGTGACCCTTTTTTCTTGTCTTCTCACCTTCTAACCCAACAGCTCATGTTCAAACAGTCAAATGCCCTGTCAAAACATCTTCAATGCCCCGATGTTTCGATATCTCGATGTTGTTGTTCGCCTTCCCTCTCAACAATAACATTTCATTCCGTTCTGTTTTACTGCAACATTCCTCTTCAAATCGATTGCTTTGTATCATCTGAATTAGCAGCAGACCCAGGGAAAAATTCAGTCAGAATGCCCGTGCGACCTACCCTCTATAATATTTTCTTCACAATTTTGTATCTCTAACTTTGAATTTTCAGCCATTTTCTTCATTCGTAATCAAGTCATAATGTAAATTTCGCTCCTGTGACCTACCCCCGTATATTTTTAAGTCTGACTCAAATACTCCCCAGGTCCGATTAGCAGCCAACCTTCATTTCATCATTCCCCCAGTCATTCAGTTCATCGTTCACTAACTCCAACCTTCCCTTGCCCTTCTGCTTATTTACCACTGCCTCTCTTATTTTGACCAACCTACCTCAATTCCGCTTTCAAGTACCGATCGATCTATATTTTTCTTTTTCAATATCTATCCACAATTTCAGCCATTATCTTTCACAATATGTCGCTTTGATTTTCTCACCGATATTATTATCGAATGAGTAAAAAAGACTGAATGATGAGAGAAGGAATCCTGTTTGTGTCTACTTTTCGGCTATAATAACTATTGGGTCTCTTTCTTGTCTTGAATGTATCAAGCTGTGCGAGATGTGAGGGAGAATGGTGCAAGGGGTTTCTAGGTTGATCCGCTCACCTGTCCCACTGTCTAATTTAATTGATCGAGTTGCAATTTTACTCCGAATAGTATCTTTTTTCTGCTGCGAGATATTTTCGAATTGCACTTTTATATATTAAAAAAAAACTGGATTTACAGATGATTGAGACGCCTAATTTTGACAATGAGACTATGGAAAAGGCTGCACATCTGCGGTAAGAATAAAGATTCAAAAGAAAAAAAAAAGATTTTTGTGGTCGATTTAGAAAGCAGATATCAGTGCCGGCAGATCTTAATTCGCCGTTCTTCGTTGCGAAATTCATTAGAGGACAGAATGGGAATGTCGAAATGGCGAGGAAGAGAATTGAACATTATTTGCTGCACAGGTAAGTGAAATTGAGAATTTTATGAGCTGGATAATGAATTGAGAGGAAAAAATGTGTTAAAATATTTGGAAGGGAGTTCCCGAAAGTTGTAAGAACATGAGATAATTTTAGAGATCTTTTCATCAAAGGAAAATTAATAGAATTCGCATTTTTATGAAATGAGAAGAATATGAATTTTTCTTCACAACGAATTTCATAAACCAGAATGAAATTGCAGAGAGCTGCTAGGTTATGACAAAATGACTGAAGACGAACTGTACAATGTGCACCCCATTGGAAAACCGACCTTTGAAGTGAGACTCTCTACAATATTCCATCAAAATTTATCTTTTAGAGGTTTGTGATTTCCCGAATGGACGAGACTCTGACCTCCAACAATGTCCATGTTATCGTTCAAAAATTGAAAGGCACCAATTTGAATGAGGTATCTTGTCTGTCTAATGATAGATGAGGAATTTCTTACAGATAATGAAAGTTATCCCCCTTTCGCATGTCATCCACAGCTATTTCATGTTCCAAGATATGTTTGGAAGGGTCGTTGCAAAGACGGAAAATCGTACAGGTAATATATCAAAATTCTATTTGCCCTAAAATTCGACAATTTAAAAAAATTATTTCCTATATTTTAATAAAAATCTCTATTATTCGATTATACATCGCAGATAAAATTTCAACGAAAATGTTACAATTTCTCTTACACATTCTTATCAAAATCATGATCAGCACTTTCAGGCAAGCCTTCTTCCGTGGTGTGCATTCTCGATCTGGACGGAGTCAATTTGGCGGACTTCCTCAATCCCCTCTCCGCGCCTGTCAAACTGGCCAGACTCGTTGTCAAAATCTGGGCTGATTACTTCAGTGAGCATGTCAGTCGACTTCCAGTCAAATGGGGAGGGGGTCCGCAGACCACAGATAATTTTTCTATAGAAAATTGATACATAGGGCAGTGAGCGGCAAGAATGTAGGATAACATTTTAACTAACGGAGGGTACGCATGAAGGATCCTGCCTAAATCCTGTCTAGGTCTTATTAAATAACTACTAAATTGATAATCTCAAGAAAAAATTGAGTGAAGATCAGCTTATTTTTAGAAGAAATCCCAAACTCTCGCAATTTTAGCTGTGCAAGCTGATTCTGATTAACCCTCCCGGCCTGGTTTCCCTTATGTGGAAGATCTCGAAGTACGTGATGGATGCGGAGACAGCAGCGAAGTTATGCTTCCTGGATTCTGTCGAGGATCTCAAGAAGTACCTCCATCCGAATGTGATCCCTGTCGAGTTCGGGGGCGACTGGATCGACTCCAGTGGATTTGCAGACCCGCCAGAATCTTGTTGCAAGTCCTACATTCCGGTCGAGAAGGGACATTACAGAACTGTTAGCTCATTTTTGGCTATTTAAAAATGATGAAATAGCACTGTACACCGTTAGATATAAGCAGAATGAGGATAAGATTAGAAAGATTTGGTATAAAAACATTACACAAAATAAGTTATTTTTAGCAAGAGCAAGTCTGGTCGGATAATGGAGTCCTAAAGCCATCCCCAATGAAAACGAGCACTATCAAATCGCATCAGAAACTCGACATCGAATTGTAAGAATATCGTTAGCTTCAAGCTAGCCTAATCTCTTTCATATAGGTCAACAAAAGAAGAAGGCACACTTATTTGGAATTTCACATCGAGCGGCGATGTCGAATTCGAAATTCTTCGAATAGAAAATGGCAAGGAGATCCCAGTTTGGCCGAAAATCACTATTACCTCACTCAAAGTAGGAAAAATTTTATTGTTAGAGAGTTCGCGTGGAGGAGAAATGAGAGATAGGAACAGGACACGAGGGCGCCCAGAATTAAAATGGTTCAATCGAAGACTATGGCCATCTCACTCAAAGAAAGCAGATTCAAGATAGTAAAACGGAGATAGAAACTATGGAAGCTGAAAATAAAAGCGCGTAATATTTCTCAAAAATAAGAAAAATGTAAAAGAAAATAAAATAATAGATAAAAAGAACGATAAGTTATAAATTGACCCGCCTGATGTATCCTCTCATTCAGCTTTCGGAATTCGGCTCCGTCCAAGTGTCTCCCGGCCATTTCATCCTCCGATTCGTCAATCCATCCTCCACGTGGTTCGCGGTCAAATTGCACTGCGCCGCTGAAATCAAACACAAATCGTAAAATAGTGACAAGAAGCACTTGCACAATAGAGGCATTTGCATCTACATTTTCTGATTTATTGGAAAGTTCACTTATCTCTCATGTAAATATTGGGGCATTCAATAAGTCTTAGGAATTGTAAAATTAGCATACATGCTTTTCACGTGTTATTTTAGCCAGAGAAAGTTAAAGTAGGATTGAAGTTATAGATACTAGCTTTAAAATTGCAGAAACTTAACGAATGACCCAATAACTTCGATAGTGAAAAATTAGGCGAACTTTCCAAGAAACCTTTTTCTTCATCATTCAATCGAGCATTCGAGAAGCATCTCACAGTTCTTTCCAAACTCATTTCACTTTGAAGATATCCACAACGGTTAGTAATAAAACCATTCCGATTATTATCTCATTTACTTTTCTTCAAATAGTTGTTTATTGTCCATTTTACCGACAAATGTCAAAAACATCAATAGTATTGAATTGTTGGCAAGATATGGAAAAATTAGCGATGTATTATTTAGTGGAATTCATTTTGTTGAAATGTAAGAGAACATCTTGATAAGGTTGTATATCAAAATTCTTCAGAACTGGGATTAGTTTGTTTAGAGATTATGCTGAAAGCACAAAGTGTCCTTGAGAATAAAAATATCAGAATAATCGAAATAAAGAAGAATAAGAAATGAAATAATAAATTCACAATCCGTTTGGGACAGGCACAGGTCAGATTTTGGAATCAGCTGCAGGCTGAGCAGAGGCAGAAGAGTCGATTTTGTCCAGAGGCACATTGGCTGTCGCTGC
Organism: Diploscapter pachys; assembly: GCA_002287525.1. Classification (NCBI taxonomy): domain Eukaryota; kingdom Metazoa; phylum Nematoda; class Chromadorea; order Rhabditida; family Rhabditidae; genus Diploscapter; species Diploscapter pachys. The sequence goes on along the minus strand of LIAE01007883.1, from coordinate 103,243 downwards.
GTGGGGCAAAGAATTCTCCTTGTTTGCGTCCTGTCCACTGAAAATGGAGAAACATTGTCATTTTCAAACGGATTAAAAATAAGTCAGGTTTTCTTTGAACATTTTTTAAAAACATTTTCTATCTAATACTCAAGAATTTCTTGTTTTATTTTCGTCTGGGATAGAACAATTTGAAATCTCGAAAATTCATTCTGATAATCACCACTTGATTTGATCTTTATTAGAAAAAAAAATGTACTACAAAATTTTCACTCACCCAGCATCCTTAGCATTTTTCTTCGCGAGAATAGTAGCCCGCCTCAGATCGTACCAGTCACTGCAACTCCTCGTTCGCAACCGAGCTGTCGCACGAATGATCGGCAGTTTGGCTGAAAGAATTTCAAATACTCATTATTTCAATGCAAATAGATTTTTACCGGCGTAAATCTCTCCTTCTTTAGTAATTCGCTCCACATAATGAGCTGCCTCAGCATACCAGGAATCGATGATTTTTCGGAGTGAAGAAGGCAGACTGTCGAAAGTGGGGAACTGAAAATGCTTCTATTGAGAACATGGAAATTGCAAAGAAAAGAATATTGTATGGAATTGTGAAGAAATGATGAAACTGCCAGAATAATTCATTCTTTACCTGATCGGCATGAAGGATTGCATGATGATATTTGATGGCCAAATCTTCCAGACTCTCCTCGACAGGACTTTTCGATTCGCCGAATTCTTCCAGGAAAAGTCGCTCGTCTAGAGCGTGCTTATCAATTCCTTCCATCACTTTCCTGAAAGTGTTGAAAAATAAGATTATTTCAGAATCAGGTCTGTTCGGAAATTATTTGCAAGTTTTTCGAAGAGGGAAAAGGAATTCTAAAAGCTAGAAGACGAAAACCTTCAGAATGAAAAAATTAAAGTTGCATTTGTAGAAAGTTTCGTGAAAACTAAAACACACAACTTACTCGTATAGATCGAAGCTGTACGGTCTGGGGAAGATTCGAATGAAGTTGCCCTTTCTCTCCTTCTCGAACTTCACCTTCCTCATTACGCCTTCGATTTTGAGCTCCAGTGCAGAATCGGAAACTTTTAAATAAAACTTCGAAACTCATGGAAATGACTCACTTCGAATAGGAATTTTGCCATTTCGCTTGCCCTTGACAATTCTCTGAAAATAAAATAATAAGACTCGAATGTCTTCTAGACATCCTTACTCTAACTCCGATAGGTCGATTGATTTTGATAGTCTGTCCATCGTCCACAGGAATTTCGATTTCTCTTTCTGGAGTCCGCTCGATGTCAGAAAAATTATCTGAAAGCAATATCTATCTTGAAGAAAAACTAAGAAGATGAGCAACCTTCGACATTCGCAGGCAGAGTCTGAACGCCAATTTTCTCAGTGATTTTCCTGTCGATAAGAGGTATGCAGGCCAGATTGAGTAGATCCGCCATCAACTGAGACTTGACGAGGGAATCCAAAGGAGCGTCGCTGAATTTTTAAAGTAAAAAGAAATTTCGATGTTGCAGAAACAAAAATGTAGTAAAGAAAAGTGGTATGTGGAGGATAAGAGATTGACAAAGAAAAGAGAAGGATCATAAGCTACAAAAGTAGCGAATTTCCAGAATAAATTGAATTTCTTACCAAGCCATGCTGGACGATAGATTGACTTCGAGCAGCCATGGCTTCAGATTCTGGTCCACCAAAATGTCGAATCCGAACAACTCGAAATTCGTCCCTGGATATGGGAGGGCTGTGCGACAGATCGATGCGATTTTGCCCTGAAAACTAAAAATTAATTCAAATAGAAATAACTTTCATACCTGAACAGACAGTAGGGATTTGATGATGACATCCTCGATTCGGAGCATTAGCACTGAAAGTTGAACATTAGAAACAAAAATAAGAAATTTCGAAAACATCGTACTGAATTAAATTTCATAGGAAAATATTCTTACATTTCGGATCTTTTCCTTCCCTCTCCATGTATCGCAGAAAAGCGCCCAAAGTCCATTTGTGTCCAAGATCTTCTGTAGCCATACTTTCATTCCTGAAAGAATAGATATGAAAGGAAGAAAATGGGATTTGCAACCTGATGAATTGTTTGTTGTTTTTGTTGATGGAGTAGTTGGTCAGGTGAACGAACTCATCTCGGTGGCTGCTGGAAGGATCATATTTTGCTGAGGCCAATCTGAAATTTGAACGAGTTTTTTTTGTTGATCAACTATTCAAAACCTCGTAAGTCCATCGTAGAATACGTAAGTGACGAGAGGGTAGAATGAGGTGACAGCCACGTAAATGCGCAGGTCGAATTTGTGGCCGTCGATCAGGTAGGGGTGACTCAAGTAGCGGGACACCAAGAGGGGGGAGTCGGGAGGCACGTCTGAGTACTGGAAAAAACCGATTTTAAAAGTGTTATTTTCAAAGCTTGAAAGATAAGAAAGGATGTGTTTATCAACGAGTCGTCGTCAAACAAATCAAATTTCGAAAAAAAAACAATAAGGGAGGTTAGTTAGGTACAAAAAAAACCATAAGGTATTACTTGAAATTACATGAAGATATCAGGTTTACCTGTGAAGCAAAGAATATTCCTTGTCCTCGACTCGAATTGCACGGTTTGACGATGAACAGTTTGTCCTGTGCATCTCCGCTTCCATTCGCCTGCATTTCCTCTGTGCAAAGACGGAATTTCTCTGCGTCTCGAGGCAGCACGTAGAATTCGGGAATCTGCAAAAATGCTGATAAAATATCGAAAGAGAAGAAGCGTTTCCTTACGAAATTATAATTCTTGGGGAACATCCTCTGCATTCTGGCGATATTGTCGCACATCTTGTCTTTCCGAGTCAGCTCCAGAGAACGGGGGAATTGGTTGAGACGCTGCCTGGAAATAAATTGCTGAAAATGAAATTCACGCTTTATTTTATCGTACAAAAATGAAAATTGTCTTTTTCCAGAGAAATATCTCGATATGAATTTTCAAAAATCTAACCAAGGTTTGAGCATCCTCATGTGCTGCAATTTGTAGGGGCCAGCAGTCCAAATGAAATTCACATCCAATCGCTTCGTCGAGCACTCCAATTCAATAATTTTGAAAGGTCATTTTTCATTCAAGAAAATACCTGAGTGAACCCGTGGCAATTCATCAGCGTGCGCACCAATTTAATATCGCACTTGCTCAGTTTGAATGTCATTTTGAACTTTTCGCCTGGCAAGGAATACCTGAAAATCGAAGGAATTTTACGTGAGTTGCAGCGATTCTCACTTTTTATTCCTCTGCAGAACCTCGTTGTTTTCAGTCTTGATGCTGTCGACATGGAATTGGACGTACTGAAAGAAATGGAATTTTTCGAATAATTTATAATTTTAGAACTTGAATCATTTTCACAAGTTTCCTATCTAAAGTCTAAAAACATGACAAAATAACTCACATCGAATAGCCTGAAGATCTTCTTCGACTGCTCAATGTCTTTTGAAGGCGTGCTTCGATTGGATTCTTGCTCAACTGGCCTGTTCCTGAAATTACAGAAATCATTTCCTTCGGAAAAACTATAATATTACTTCCTATCATTGCCTAGCTTTCCACCGTCTGTTTTCTTCTCTTCCAGTTTGACCATCCTTTGTTCTGGTGAAATTTCAAAATCCTATGACTAGAAAGGGAGAGATCTGAAATTAAAATTGGGATTAATGAAACCGGTGAAAATTGCAAAATATCGAAAGGTACAGAGCCTTATCGTATATGAAAATAGTACAATTAAAATGAAAGCGATTTATTGTTCAACTTGCAACAAAATAAATTATCGTATCACAGTGAAGGAATAATTATGCAAAAAGAGAATCACAGATTGCGGGATATCACATATAATAATTGTTTTAGATGTATTTGTACAAAAATAAACAATTGCAGGTAATGAATAAATAAATAAAGGAAACTTCCCTGTCAATCGGCCTGTGAAGTGATGGAGACACTAGGCACGAGGTGGAAGATGGTGGGTAGCATCGTGGAAATGTGGTGGTAGATGGAGGGAAGCAGGCCGGAAGGCAGCACGAAGTGGATATTGTAGTGTTGGGCTGAGGAACTACACACCTAAATATATATATTCGTAGATAGAAGTGAGTTTTAAAGTACTGAGAACTAGCATGAGAAAGGGTAATTTTTAACTTTCCATCATTTATAAGGTGCCGAATCGATACCTCAATTAAAAATCCCTTGACGCATTTGAACATCATTTCAGCTCTTTTGAGACACCATGCAACTGTTGTCGCCTAAATAGAAGGGATGATTTGAAGAAGAAAAAAAATGGCGCTAATTTCTTACTTCAGAGGGCTGATCGATGAGGAGAAGAGGAATGTAGAGAGTAGTGATGCCGAGTCGAGCTGACAGCCGAACGATGTTGCGAATTCCATTCAAACAGGGATTTCTAGAAAAGAACAACGAATTGAAGGTGAAGAAATTCTTATCAAAACCTGCTCTGAATGTCGGATGTACGAAGAATGTCATCAACGATGAGATGAAATGCTACCTGAAAAATGAGGATTCTTTTAGAAATTGGTCGATATCGGACCTGAATATTGTGCAGATTCGAATGTTTTGTGCAATAAACATCCCCTATCTCCAAACTGTCGCTAGCATTCTTTGTCTCTTCTTCGACCTGGCTTTCGTTGCCCATTCGCCAGAGATTTGCTTTCCGTGTCTAAAATTTTTGATTTTTGATCGTGTTTTGAGAAAATAACCAAGATAATTCAGAAATCTTCTTTCACAGCATGTTAAAAATCGTCGAGGAAAGAATGCAAATAACAAAACAATAGATTTACCGATTCAGCATTGTCCTCCAACTGCTGTTCGAGACTGTCAAAGTGCAGTTCAGTGGACTGTTCGCAGAGCTTGAAGAATTCGGTGTTGTGCCTCGCATGGAAAAGAGGGTCTTTGGAAACGAGCAGAATGACTGCAGAGAGGGAGCGGGAATACACTGACATCGCCATCTGCAGACGACTGCTTTGCTCTTCTTCCGACTGGAAATTGATAGAATGAAAATTGTTTGACAGAAATCGAAAATGGGAAAGAACAGACAAGTTTCCGATTACTTGGCTCATGAAAAAAGGATAATGAAATTGGTTCAGAAAACGTGCATACTGACAGCTATGATATATCCCTGCTATCTATAGTAAAGTAAAGAAGTTTCTCCCAAGAATAACACGACACATTTTTGCAAAAAATGCTCATACTCCAAACGACTGATTCATAGTAAAGCAATTCAAGATTTGAACATTCTCACAGATATGATTCAGATATTACAACTCCAGAAAAAGACTCACATTGTTCAACTTGCACAGATCAACGAGTGAAGGCGTGCTCTGCAGTCGAATATTGTGCATGGATTTTAGCTGCGAGCCTGAAAAATGAAATTTGAGATAGTCTGATGAAATGGCATGTGGAGGGAGATAAAAAGATAAAAGGGGATAAAGAATGGGGAATGCAAACAGCAAACAGAACATGAGATGAACAAACAAATTGGAGTAGAAATAGGGAAGCGAGAATGCGTAGTAAGAAGAAGCAGAAGAAGAAGATACTTGAGAAGGCAGGGATAGAGGAAGGGAAGGAAGGGCGGGAAGCAAGGAAACAGGCACAAAGAAAGAGTTAAAGAAGGCACAGCTGTTTTCAAATCTCGCATGCTCTTTGATGCGAGAGGCAAGCTGGGAAAACTGCGAGTGATTTCGATTGAACCGAAAAGTGAAGAAGAAGAGAGAAGATACGTGTGAAAGTGATTCGATTGAGAAATGTGGTGAGCAGGGAAATGGGAAGAAGGAAAAAGCACGAGGTAGAGCAGTTCGCGCTGTAATAAAGAAGACAAAGAAAGAGGAACTTGCGTAAATGAAAGGTAATGCAGAATTGATATCTAAGGTTGATAAGGATCGGAAATAAATAGGATTTTGACGATCGCGAAATTCACGTACCGATGTAAACCGTATAGCTTTCGTCGACATCCGGGGCTTGGGATCTGAAATAAGATTCTGGGATTTGGGACATATGATACGAGAAATGCATGAGGCATATCATTCCTTCTCATGTATTTCTGCTTTTTTCTTACACATCCACCGTCTTTGCTCTGATGGCCCTGCCCGTTTCATTGTGCATTTCATCGATGAGGGAGGCAGGAATGCTGTTGTGCGAGTGCAGCGAATCCACTGCAAGTCGAAATGCAACGCGGTGCTTCTCGGCCAGCTCCTTGATTTGCACGGAATACGCGGAGTGCACTTGCTGAAATTATTTTCTAGATTAAACAAAATTTGAACAGAAATTTAAAAGCCTAAATCCAGTCAGAAAATTTTCAGGTCTAACATTTTTGAATACCGCTCGAATCTGATCGAGCCTTGGCTGAAACTTGCAGTCCGATTTGCAATCCTGATCTCGAGTGACTTCTTGGAAACAATGAAGTTGAACGAAAAAGAATATATAGCAAATAAAGATAAAGATGAAACTACATGAAATTTCTCAAGTTTTCGAAAGAAGATAAAATGAAAGTAAACTAACTTGATCTTCTGCGTACTACGCTCTAATCTTCAAATTTTAGTTTGAGAGAGAGAGAGAGAGAATTCCTTTAGAAATCAAAATATTTTCGTGTGTAGGATTCGACTGACTAGCTCAAGATCATCTTTCTGCTGACCGACATTTGTTAGGCATGCAAGAAGAGAAAAGGGATATTTCGTATTTTTAAAGAGCTTGTTGGCAATCATCAGCATCAAAATCAAGAAAATGTTATCTCAACTTTGAGAAATCGTACGCGTGCAAAAATAGTAAGAAAGAATGAATGTTCAGGGAAAAACATTTTAAAAAATATCAGTCGCAAGCTGTTCAGAACATAAAGAATTTTATGCAGAGATTAATATTTGACACAGAAAATAATGCTCATTTTTCCAGTCAGAATGATATCTAAAAATCCACCAACCTTGAGTCTGTCATTGAGCTCATTGAATCGTCGCTGTTCCTGCGCCCCGTGTTCCTCCAGCATCGCTTGCTCGCACTTCCTCGCCAATTCATCCACTTCCCAATTCCGAGCACGGATTTTCGTTAGCATCTGAAAATTGAAATTTCATGTAAAACTAATCAAAAATGTTCCCTTCCTAATTCCTCACTCAAAACAATCTGCCCTATATCTTTTATTCGTTTTGAAAACATGAATTCTCACAATCAGCGCAAACGGTAAAATGATGAGCACCAACCTCATTTCGCATGTGCATTTCCAACTGAATGAGCAGTGTCAAAGAGTCCGCTGAGGAGTTGCTGCAGGGTTGGGAAATTCTTCTTTCAAATGAGAAAACTGCATACCGAATGGCGAACTCGAACTTTTCAGGGAAACTGAGTGAATCGGCGAGAGAACGAAGACTCGCCGCAGAAGCGCCCGCTCGAGGCGTGCGGCTCAGCTCCTCAATTATAAAATTTTATTTTTTGAAGGAAAAAAGGTGATCTTACCGCTCCCAAACTCATCCAGTAGTCGAGATTTGCATCCACTTCGCTCGACATTGTTGATAAATAAAGTGGATTCTGAAATGAAAATGAATTTGAAATGTCGATTTTCACATCAATCAAAAACCGAAATTGAGAGACGTCATCGACTTTGCCGAACATATTTCAGCTAATCTAATTATAGAAATAGCAGAAAAAAATTGGTCATTTGGCGTAAATGCTGTCTCGCGAAATTGTAAGACAGCAAAAATCACACGCTTGAAAAAAAAAACTCGAAATTGAACTCAATCAAATGTGAAGATAAACTTCTGCGAATGAACGCGTCGAGGAATGCTCATAAAATAATGAAACCGTATCTCAAATTTTTATTGGAATAAAGGCTGTAAAAATGGAGAAGAAACTCAAGAGGTAAAGGTACAAATAAACAACTGTACAAGAGTAAAACGAATGAATGGAAAGAAGAATAAATTAGACCCTTGGAGTGCTGTCTCTTGAGGCAGAGGCATGTGAGTCTGGACTGCCGCCACGACGAGGTCGTTTTCGGGGAGGAGGCAGGGAGATGAGGGAATCTTCCTGAAATGAACTAGTTTCACAAGGAAGGTACTTGAAGTGCCAATTTCGGAATTGGCCAAATTTGGCCTTAA
>LIAE01007883.1:0-94723 GCA_002287525.1 Diploscapter pachys | reverse complement strand
GGATAATTTTAAGACCAAATTTGGCCAATTCCGAAATTGGCACTTCAAGTACCTTCCTTGTCAGAAGAAAATAACTTTGAAAGGAAATATTATGTTTTAAATGCAAATCAAAAATTGCGATTTTTTCAAAATATCGCCAATTGCAAACCTTTTCTTTCATGAGCTCAGAATAGGGTCCTTCGGGCAGGAAGAAGTCTGACTGCATTTCGAACCCTTCTGGCCTGTACTCGTAGGCCTCGATCACTTTCATATCGTACATTTCATTCAGCTTTTCGAGGACCTGAACAACACATACGTCATAAAATGGCATTGACTTTGGAATCATCACCTGTCGCGGGGTAGGCCTTATCCCATATCTGGGTCTGAAGGTGTATCTGCTTTTCGGAGTGCTTCCCTCTTTGTGAGTCTCCTTGTAAACAGCGTAATCGTCTGGAGAGAGATACATTTCAAAGTCGATGTTTTCGTCGTCTTGAATAAAATTCAGCCCGTCGCATATAGCAGCCAGGTACCACTTGCCATTGATTCCTGGAAAATCGATAAGTTATTCTGAAAAAAACTAAATCGAAAGTGAGAGAAAGCTATCATTCATCTCGAGCACATATAAAAATTGCTAGCAAGAGGAGGCAAGGGGTTCACAGAAAAATGTTACATAACTACATCGAAATCTTCAAGAATATGACCATTCCTCTTATCAAATATCCGCTCTGACATTTTTAAAGCAACATTTCAAGCTGTTAATTTGGCACTGCTTCTGAAAATCAAACTGACCAGCAGGCTTGTAGAGCATGACGAGCTCAGCGAGTCGAGTCTCGGCGAGTTTGCACCAATTGGGGGTCTCTCCCTCCCCAAGCCGAATCAGGTTGTGGCGAGTCGAGTCGAACAGCTGCTTCCGGATCTCATCATTGTTTCTTCTGCTGAAAGAAATTCAAATTGCCTAAAATTCGAGCAACCCCTACCATTTGATTCTGGCCATTCGAGCTCTGCAAGTTGGAACTGACGGTTCCACAGCGAATCTTCTGAATTCCTACAGTAATCTAGATACAAATTGGCATAAAATTCGAGAAATATACACCGAAAAATGGAATAGATTTGAAAATGTTTGAAACATCCCACTATCCGTACAACGACTGCGAGTTTTTACAGCGTACTTTGCGTTTAAGCGCGTAGTTAAAATTCAATCAAAGTGAGGGCGAATGGAAGGAAAGAGAAGGAGGGTGAATTTTGTTGTTTCCAATAACTTTTGGGAATGTTTTTTTTTTCAAATTCCACAGATTTATCCATTTATTGATTGGTTTTGGTTGGTAAGGCCGAAAAATACCCAGATTCGCAGTCGTTGTGCGGATAGTGAGACGTCTGCGTTATTATTTCTCATTTTCGCAAGGTTTCATAATTTTTTTTTCCAGAAATGGGCAAAGGCAAAAAGGGCCAACCCGCCCAGCAGAAGGAGCAGCCGCCCCCCGCGAAGGAGGACAAGACAGCGGCGAATGTTGAAGAGCAATCCGTAAGCAATCTCAAAGTGGGCCATTTTGAAACATTTTTTCCCTTTTTGTTTTTGGGTCCGGTGGTAGGCTATTTTGTTAAAAATCTACAAAAATCTTTCAGAATCATATCCCTAACCCAATTTCGATCATCCCGTCCCATGCAAATTAACCTAGAATGTCAAACATGTCCTGCTTTTCCCTCGTTGAAAAGTCCATGATGCAATTTGCTTGAATTACAGAAATCACTGGAGAAATTGTCGCTCGAAGTGAAGAAACTAGGAGCCGTGCTCGGAGTTGAGGAAGGGCACAAGGAGGCTGGAAGTGAGCAACAGAAACAGAACAAGGCTGGACAGGTTGATGTAAATCAACAGACAAGTGACTCAAGCAAACCGACAAGGTATTTTTGCTTGTCATTTTTTGTCAGATTTATCGGAAAGCTAAAAATTGTTCGGAGAATTTTTATTCGCATTTAGCGACAATTATTCTCTAGTTCTTCTAAAAATGAAACCAGCTTCAGCTTCAATTCAAATTTACAATTTGATTATTTGAAGCCGATTCCCTTTTCATGTTATTCAATTTTTGACGATAAACCTATGAAAAATTAGATATTCGAACTAAGGATATTATCAATCTTCTAGAAGGAGTTTTTCAGCTCAAATGCAGCCGATCAACCGAAACAGGATGAACAAGTTGATCAAAAGAAGAATCAATTTGAGGTATTCTTTAAACCATTTTGAGTTTTTCAATCAGTTGATTTGCAGAGACCCGAAATGACTGCAGAAGAGAAGAAGGCGCAGAGGGCTGCCAAGGCTGCTGAGAAGAAGTTGAAAGGTTAGAATTTTATTCTTTTAAAATTTTCCCATTTTTATAATTTTCAGCTGAAGCTTCAAAGAACAAGAAGGAAAATGCGCAACAAAACGAGCAGCAACAAGCAAATCAGCAGAAAGGAAATAAGCAGCAACAACAGCAGAAGCAGGGTCAGAACAAAGAAGAAAATGCAGGTCAAGGCAAGAAGGTAGGGAAGAATGACCAACCCAAGGCAAAACCGCAGGACAATGGAGAAGTAATTTTTGGTGAATTATTTTCTGTGATACACTATTTTCTAGATCAAATCTGCATTGCGCACTGGATCTTCTTATTCTGGAAAGGAAGTGAAATTTGGTAGCTCATTAAAATCAAGAACATTCGGAATTTCTCGATTTTTCAGATCTGATAGCGAGCACTTCTGACGACGTGCAAAATGCAGCTGAACCTGAACGTATGAATTTATTTATTTATTGAAAATTGAATGTTTATTTGAGCAATCCGTTCTACGGTCCTGATTCACCCAGCCTTCATCGAGCTGAGCACGAAATGCGAGGACGGAATCATCGACAGCATCGACGAGTTGTGCAAACAGTTCATCGATACTACTATTGAGGTTATTCTTAAATTTTATTCCCAAAATCAAGGATGAAAATTAAAATTAAAAGTGAAGCCTAAAGTAATTTTTGCGCTTTGAAAGAAGATTCAAGACAAAAGGTTTCGGTCAGTAATATCTACGATTTATTCTTCTCAAAAATTTTCTGAAAATAATAACATTTTAAAATTGCAGTTTGTCAAAAGTCCACAAATTGCGTCCGGGAACGATAACGGTTCTGGTGAATCTCTGTCGAAGAAATTCGATTCCGCTCTCAAACATCAGCTCACATACTTCACATTCAATGGTAAGGAATTTTTAGTTGTTGAATTTGAAAGATACCGAGTTTTCAGGTAAATGGCCCCTCCCCTTTGCATTAGGCAATATCGTTCGATTGATGCGGAAGGAGTCGGAGAAGGTTGAGCAGGATTCCATAGTAGGGATATTTTAATATTCTTCTTCAAATAATTTTCAATTGCAGTCCGGCATCGATGCTTTCGTGAAGCTACTGGACGAGTTGAAGGAGACGAATTTCATATTTGCTTACGAGGCGATTTCCGATCACATCGAGAAGAAAATCAGCAAGGCTGGGCAGTACATTCTTACTTATGATTGGTTAGTTTTTTTTACTTGTCAGTCTCTTTAGACGTTTTAAACATAATTTTCACTTTTGTCAGAACCATTTTTCCTACAGATATTCTAGAACTTTATAAAATTGCTTCTGTCAGAAATTTATTTGCTTTTCAGGTGTCCTCTTGTGCATAGAATTTTGGTCGACACTGCTGATCGGGATAAATCGAAGATTTTCTGCTTTGTCGATGAGGAGCTCGGAGCTAGAGGTTGGAAAAGTTTCTTTTCATCATTTTGAGAATTCATTTCAGGAATGCAACATGTTCAAGCGTTCACCCAGAAAGGCGTCCGCAGCCAATATCTCAATTTGAACTCGATCAGTTATGTCATGCATAATGTGAGGCTTTTTGTTTCAATTTATGACATATCATTTGTAAGGGAAGAGTTTTGGATGAAGAGTGTTAAACATATTTTTAAAATTGTCCAATATTTCTTTTATAAACTCGTAGCTCATATTCTCCCCTTTTTAGTGCTCGATGGTAATCCTGGGCTGTGCAGCAGTTCTGTCGAACGGGTGTGTGGCCACGTGGCTGGGCAGTCTGCAAGTGGCCCTCGTCGCCAAACACTTCAACGTCCCCGTTCTCGTCGTCGCGCAGACATTCAAATTCGTCGATAAAGTAGGTTTTTGCATTTTTTTTTTTAAAATAGGTTGATTAGAAAGTTCTTTCGTTAGTAATCGCATGTGTGATCATTTCATCAATTCATCTATATCAATTATCTCCAAGTTTCCCGATACATTTATTCCGAAAATGCATTTCTATTGATGAAATTTCATTTGTATCAAATTTCAATACATTTCGATTTATAGAATTTGAAAATGACATGTACACAAGCAATCATGAACTATTTTTCTCTGTAATTCTTCTCATTCGGCTAAATTATGGTTAAAATTCGTTTTTTTCATTTCCGAAAACATGAAAAGAAATGTTCAAATATTGACACGAAAAATTCAATAATGCCTCTCTAACTCGAACATTTTTGCAGTTCGGATCATACGGCCGCCGAATTTCTGTGATGGGCCGTAAGGAACTGGAGTTGCTGCCCGCGGACCTAATCACTGCAGTCGTCACAGATCTGCGTATTCTGCCTCCCTCCGCTGCTCCTGCTGTTCTCAAGGCTAAGGACCTCGAGGCTGAATGAATTATTGACGGGACAATATTCCAGACTCCAAGGGTAAATGGCTTACAGCTTCTATTTAGGGAAACGTTTTAATCTATGACAGTCAAGCAATGCTCTTATTTTTATCTGATTTGATGTTAATTTATGAATTCGTTTTTTCCTTAAAAATCATTTTCTATTGGTTTGAGGCCTTTTTTACTTTTCTTTTTATACGTGCTACTATGTACACAGATTTGTTGTTAATCAATCGAAGGTTTAATAAAATTTCAAAGAGCTTTATGTTTTCCACGAAGTACAATAATATACAAAGCCGATGACAGAAGAATGAAAAAATGGGAAAGAGAACTCGAGTCTGTCAGTGTCCGGGGAAATAACATGGCGCAGTGATAACCGTATGAAAATGAATGAGAAAGCTGTTGGACTATTGAAACGATGAAACGAGAAGAGCGAATACTTACAAATCGAATACGAAATACAGAAAAAAGATACACATGTACAGATGGCTTACGAAATAATCTCGATAAAAATTTGCGAGCGTTATGGTTAAAAATATCCAATTTTAGAGTTCGCAAATTTTCTGATCATAAAAAAATAAATGAATTGCATGAGATGGAGTGGGGGAAACACGAAAGAACGACATTCCAAATGGAGCACGGAGCTGATTGACTAGGAAAGGCAGGTCAAGGGGAAATGAACGTGAACAGGGAAAAACATTCTTTGATTCGATTCCATCGATTTACAGCACAATCATTTTGGTTTCATTCCAAGAAAATATATATATGTAAATTTAGATTTTGACAGAAATTATGGAAAACCAAATCCCATTTGAATCTCCAATATCTCAGAAAAAATAACAATCGATATCCACTAAACTAGGAAAATGCAATGACTTTAGAAAAACTCGGAATTTTAAAGCAATTTTTAAAAGCCTTATGAATACAGCACGTTTTTACAGATGATTTTACAGGAAGAATTGAATTTAGTTCCATTGTTGGAAGAAATTAATTTCATCGACATAGGGGAATACCTTCTTGAAGAGGGGCTCGTAGACAATCAGTCTGTTATAGATATTGGGCTTCTCGACCACCTCGCCCAGTTGCAGAGACTTTATGCCCCGCACCTTGCCGAAGATGAAGTTCGCGTCGTGAGGCACCAGCGGGCCGCGCAGCATCGTCATTCGCAGACTCGACACTTCACATTTCTCCAGGAAGGCCTGAAATTTAATGATAAACGAATATATCTTCCATTTTGGTTGCAAGTATTTTCTATCAAAAATGTGAATACTTTCTTTCTAAAAACGAAATAAAGGAGAAAGGTATCAGAAACAACGTTGGATAAAGTTTAAAAAATCTTTTATTTCAATTCTTTACCTGAACGATATCGTCTGTCGGGTCCAAACCGATGAAACTCGTGTAGGAGAGATGGGAGAATCTGGCGCCAGAAGAGGAGATCTCAATGAGATTATCGTAGATCGTATCCTCGCTCGCGAGGCCGACATCGTGGGTCATCAGCGAGAGGCGAGACAGGCTTATCTGAAGGTGAAATGCTTGTGAGATATTTTCAGGCTAATTATCTTTCAGAAGCAGATCTTGATAACTTCTCTAAGAATTTATATGCGATGAATAAACTTTTAAAAAATCTCAAAATAAAGGAAAAATAGTTCTCTATTATTCAACAATCTTAATGTTGTTGAAAACGGTATTAAAATAGTACCAACCTTCTCCGAAAAAGATTCAGCAGCTTCGGTGATTCCCAGTCCCTTGATCGTCTTCAGACTTGACGCATTCTTCCTCACTAACTCGACGAATCGAGAAATTCTCTGGCCGCCTTTCCGCCTTCGAATTTGCAAGTCAGACAATTTGACTCGGTCTGGAAATTATTACCAATGAAAAGATTCTATAAAGCATTATATTTGCCATGTTTTGAAGTTTCGCAATTTCATAAATTTGTACAAAATCATACTAGAATCAAGAATCTGGTCGAGCAGCCCTTCCAGAATGGTGAGATCATTTGCCTCTATGCTTTGGATATGTACAGTCAGGGAGGAGAGTTTGTCCATGTGAGACAGCAAATAGTGAAGGAACACAGGGGCGTCCGTGTGCTTGAATCGCAGGTTCTGAAATCGAGATAAAAATGAAAGGTATATAATTTTGCATTTCAAAAGAATAAAGAAAATTTTTTTTAAATCCAGCAGTTTCTATATTTTATTTAATAATCTCACAAGATATTCGATAATTAGCTATGAAAAGTACCTGAATATAGATGACAGGTTCCGGCTCAGGCAATTCCTTCATCTTCAGGCCGACGATCTTGAATCTGATCGGTTCTCCAATTTCAATCTTCAATTCGCTCATCTTTCGAATGGTAGCCCGATTGACTGTCTCATTGGCAAGGCGATTCACCAGCTGAAAATTATAAATAAACAATTATTTGAAAGAAGATAAACTTCTTGTTGTATCATTATTCAGCCACACTTGCTAAATTTCGTAATACGTGATAATATGTAAATCGAAAGAAAACCAGTATTTTTGACAAAACCTATTTCGTAACAATCACATAAATTTGCATTCTCTTATGGGAAAATGTTGAAATTTCTAGTGATTTCTTCGAAATAAAAGTCTAAATGCTTAGGCTAATTCTGAAAGAAAATAAAATACAAGAACTCACCCTCAGATCGAGGACATTGGCGAGTGGAGAGTACTTGCAGACGGTTTCGAAAACGTGGATCAGGGCATCGCGACTCAGATAGATTTGGGGAGGGGGAACCGCAGAAGTCGAGGCATCACTGACAATAAAGAAAATAATTTGGAAACTTTAAACAAGGAAATATTGAGTTGTTTAACAAGTTCTTATGATTAGCAGTTTCTAACTTCAATTCTATTATCTCTTGTAGAAAGTGTGGGAAGACTGTTGATTTCATATTCCAAAAACTTTGCGAATGGTCCTCCAAAATTTACCTATCATTTTGATTGTTGGAAGCACCCGCTGTTGTCATTAGAAATGAAATGGGAAGTCGATATTGCACCGATCTGCAATAAATCGAATTAACAGTGGAAATGAACGAAAACAAATAACGAATTATCGACTGAAACGAATGGGAAATGGGAATGGAAAGCAAAGTGATGCATCGAAATCATAATAAACAGTCTCGCGCATGCGGGTGTGCGGTTTATAATAGACAATGCAACGAAATGGAAGTGCAAGTAGAAGTAGAAGTTGAAGTTGAAAATGAAAAGAGTAATGGCGATTTCGAAAGGGAAATTGTATGTAGTGTAGCAGTGAAAGGGGATGGAAAAGATAGGGAAAGAAGGAGAGAATGGCTGATAAATAAATGGGGGAAATAGAGAGGAGGATTCCTCGAAAGAGTTCAAATAATTGTTGAACTGATGGAAGGGAATGAAACCACGAGGATTCTGACGCAGACGAAGGGAAAAGCTGAGCTAAGGGAGGGAAAAAAGCAGGGAGGGAAGAGAAGGGAGGAGGGTAGTGGTGCGTGACTGCCCCGGACTGAGGAGCACAACAGAGCAGAGAGAGAGGAGAGGGGAGAGAGCAGAGAAAGACATGTGATGGGAGGGAAGGGCTGAAAACAAGCTGGGATGAAATGCTTGATGCAATTTCGAGCAGAACTGCTAGAACTACACGCAAACCAGGGAGCTCATTACTGATAAGGCGCGATGCTGAATGTGCCCCTTTATATGTACATTGTCATATCGAATATCAGGAATGTTATAGAGGGAATGAGAATTGCCTAGAGAGATGTACTTTGTTCGAAGTTAGAGAGACCACGTGCGGAGAAAGTAGCAGATAAGCAAGAGGAAGAAATGATAAGAGGAGAAAACAGAAGGAAGGGGAATGATTAGTGATTAGAGGGAAGAGAGGGAAGATGAATGTGAGCACGTAGAGAATAGAGCAGAGGAATAGAGGAACAAGGGTCGGGGGAACCTTGGACTGGCAAATACAAAGGGGAAGGAGAACTGACAAGCAAATGCCAGTTGGCTGGTCGAGATAAAGAGGAGTGAAAATATTGAACCTCTGTCAGCTAATGATGAAAGCAAAATGGCTGAACAAGTCAAGAATAGTTTTAATCAATACCTTCTTCCATTAGCCTCAAACCAATTATCACAAAAGTTTCCACTAGAATTTCATAACTTCTCACATTATCTAGTCACACCTCGCATCTCAATCATTACAGATGTGTAACTGTTAGTCGAAGAAAAATGAAGACATCAAACCAGCAATGTTCCAGTTATAGATGCTATAGATGGAATAAATTGACAAGAATCTGACAAGTTCATAAAACTATCGAATTAAACTAGAGTGATATTTTCTCACACGTTGTCTCGCTTTACAAATGATTCAGACGAATTGCCAAAAGAGATCTATGCCGTACATCAGATAGTTTTCACTTTAAACATGCAATCCTCATAAAATAGCATCCATGTGTAAGGCCATAAAAATCAGCTAGGGATCACAAAGATCGCTGGAAAGATGAAGTGCTAGTTTTTAATGAATGACAAATTCTCAAAAATAAGTAGATACCTCGAAAATTCGATGTGGATTTGCACTTTAGATGGGCAGAGATGAATGTAAAAACGTAACATTTACCGCTATTTTTAATGCACAAAGGTATTTCCTGCAAAAAATAACTTTGATCAGTAAATAAGTGATAGTGAAATCACTATGATTGCATATTGTTTTTCATTCACCTACACTATTGTTTCGAATGCAATCGAAATCATCATATCATTTCTAGATTTTTCTGCCGCAAGAATATTAAACCCAGTGCAGAATACCTATGAATCATGAACGAAATGCAGAACAGAAAGAGAATTTCTAGAAGCGCAACATTTTCCAGAATTAAAAGAAAAAACAAAGATGAATTTCAGAATGGATGAGAAAATAAATTAGTTTTACAAAAAATCATTTTAGTTTCTACCCTATTACTACCTCCAATTTTCAGCAAAATAGGAAAAACGATGTAAACTATGAAAAGTAGAGTGTCAATAGGATAGAAACTAGTGTGTAAACAAAAATATTTTTTAAAAATTACTCACCAGATTATTTGATTCCTTGATCCTTGTCTGGTAGTTCGAAATGTCTGACGTCGTGCACTTGCCGAGCAATCGAGGCAGTTGTACAGTTTCGTGCTTATATGCAAGTGGTAGAGTCACGAGCTGTTTGTCTGTGTTTCCCTGTTTATGCAAGGATTGCTGATCGGGAACATTTGCACATAATTTGTAAAGATAACGAATAAATGTGCTCAACATTTTTCATGAAGAAAATAAAGAAATTGAACAATAACCGTTTATTTATTACCTTATAAAAAGAACAAAGTAAAATAGACAAAAAATAAAACATCCCCTGAAATTGTTTACGAGACCATTTGTTCCACGGGCACTTCCCCTTCCATTCCCTCGTTAATTCGCTCTTCCCGCGTCTTTGTCTTGTTCAACTTCCACACCTGAAAATTGGAAGATAAATTCAAATGTGGCATTTTATTCATTGTCAAATTAAAAACTTCAATTGGTAATTGAAAAGAAGAAAATCAACAAATTAGTTTCGAAATCCTGAACTTTAAAATTTGAGTAGATCAAAGTTGAAGTTTCCTGTTGATATCTGAACTCTAGGCGAAATTGTTAAAATTGAAAACAACGACATGAAGGGGAAATTTTATAAAGCTTATTTTAAAATTCCCACCTGAATGTAGGATTCAGCGAGGACGATCATCTGCGGCAAAATTTCCTTGACGTGCAGATCCTCCAATTCGAACCATTTTTGAGAGCCCTGAAAAGATTTCTCACAATTCTAGAGGAACGAAGGAAGTAAATTACAGGATGAACGAGTTGAATTCGATAGCTGCCCGCATCAGGCTGTCCCTCGTGCACGATGTTCGCAACCAGGTCGTATGTCGTGTATTTGTGCAGAGGCTTCGCGTCCGCCGACAGACAGTCGTAGAAATCCACGTTGCTGGAAAATAAAATGCTTGAAATTTTGATATAAATCTGCGTTTATACTTTTTGACATCGTATAATTGTCAAAGCGATTCTAAGAGTACTTTTTTCGATTAACATCAATATAAAAAATGTAATAACCTGCTCTAAACTGCAAATTCAAGAAGAAAAATCATTTAAAATTAGGGAACTTTAACAAATAGTAAAATTTTACCTGATCGGAAAGTTGACGATGGTGGGGTTTTTCTCGATGAACCACTGATTCTTGTGGAACCGCTTGTAGGTGATGATGAGGTACTCGGGCAGACGCAGCAACTCGAACCTCTTCGTTATATTCTCATTGTACGTCTTGTATTCCTGCAATCCATGAGATTTTTTCTTTCAAAATAAACCATTTTCCTACCTTCTCAGTGGCTCCATCGAATTTCTGTAGGAGAACGTGAAGAGGCACTTGCGGAATTATGTTCTGCATCTGCTCATCTCTGTACAGAGGGGCAGGTGGCAGGTCCAGAGCAAGATACAGAAATGGCATTTCTTTCACCGACTCTGGAAATGATATAATCAATTAGGAAACGTAATGGACCTAATTTTTTGAACGCATCGCATACAATCTTAGTCGAAATTTGACTAAACATTTGAAAATTTAGCGTGAAACCCACATTTTTCAAAGAAATAAAGATATAATTTTTTAGATTCATAATTGATAATTGTCGCTTTTGAATAATTATCATTCAGGCATTATTTTAAATCGAACCTTGATACTCAGGCATCATTAGCATCTGCCTCCTTTCGGCGTCAGAAGTCTCTGCGGGAATCACTTTCCGGGAATATTGGCGCATTCGGCCACGGAAGATTCTAAAAAATGCTAATTTAGTTTTTTTTTCAAATGATTCAAATCTTACTTATAGATGATGGATGAAGAAGTCTTCTGCGTGCCATTCAACGCTGTATGCAGAGTGTTCAGCAGGAAATTCATGAATTCAGCTGCGTCGCCTGAAATGGAAAAGAATGAGTTATGAGGTTAAGATTCAGAAATTCGGAATTAGAATTCTCAGTTGAAACTTTTCAGTCACAAAATGGAAGTTCTGTCTTACAGTTTATAGTTCATTATTTTTGAAAATTTTGAAATAGGAACTCTCGACTAGGAAAAAATCTTCATCCCTATGATTTGAATTCGAAAAAAGGTAAAACTAACTTTGTTTGATGAACTGGAACTTTTTCTCGGAGCAGATGACGATGGCCTGCAGCATTTCGTGCGGAGAGACGTGCGTCCTGAACGCCCTCGGATTCCAGAGCTTTCTGATGAGCTCCCCGAATCTCTTCGGCAGCAGAGACAGTTTGTCGCCGGGAGGCCGCTTTATCGACTCGTAATTCTCCTCGCGCAGGAAGTAGTCGCGCAGAGGGGAGACATGGGCAAGGGCCTAGAAGGATAGACGTTGAATTAGAAATAGATCGAACTCAATTCATTAGCGAATTCGATTCGAGTTCTCAAGTTCTCGAAATTCCAAAATCCCTGATTAGAAGACGAAAACAAGAGACTTCAGCTCGAAATTGTTTGGAAACGACTTTTAATGAGCGTGTCTAGTCAAATTTTAGTGAGTAAAAACTCACATGAAAGACAACATTGCAGTAGTCGTTAGCCTTGATGTTGTTGAGTCCAACCACTCCAGGATAGTAGGTGGAGTCATCATAGGCGCGAGACATTTTCGACCGACCATCCAAAGAGGCAATTAGTTCCTTTGTGTAAGTCGGTTTTAGAAGATACTGAAATAAATTGGCGTGAAGCTTGAGCAAAAGGAGTGAGGGAGTGATTTGTAAAACAAGTGCCAGGTTTGTAGCAAAAATTAAAGAAAAATTTCAGGAAATGTTTTACTACAAATCGCTATATATGAAACGTAAATTTTAGACCTGAATATCCTCGAGAGAAGGGTCGATGATCTCGTAGTTGTCAGGCAGACAGTAGAATTTGAGAGTTTGCAGATTGAGGAACACGCGATGGTCTGTGTCTAGGGAATGAGTGTAGGCGTGCGTATTCGTGCCTCGACCCTTAAATAAGATATTATTAGCTTTTTCCTAAATAAAAGCAGTATCTTCTATTTCATGAATTCGGTAAGAATCTACTTTTCAGGAAAGATGAATTTTAATCGAACATTATTTTCCATTTGAATGAAACAGTTGTCATTGAATGCTTCGTTATGTTGAATTTCCCAAAAAATATATTTGAGACCAGAATCCATTTCAATTTTCAGAAATCATGTGTATGAAACAACTTCAGACCTGGAAGTATTTTCCACAGACCATGCAGGCGTACACGTTCAAATGCGACAGAGACACCGAGCAGAGCTTCTCGAAGTCGAAATCCAACACGGATCTGCAAAATTACTTGCTTAGTTGAAAAGTCAACTATTTCCTACCGATCGATAGTGTCCAAGTAAGGACACATCCGACTGGTGGCCTCTTTCTGCGCCTTCACCATCGACCAGACTGGCTCCTCGTCGTCTTCTCCCTGGCCTGCTCCATTCTAAAATCAGGACTCAAATCAAGACTGTGGAAATGATATTTGAGATTATCGAAAGTAGGACGAGAAATCAGAAAAAATAGGTGGAAACGGAACGAACATTTCCGCACAGCCCAGATTTGCAGTTTAATTTAGACAAATTTTACCATTTCTGTGATTGGGCAAATTGAAAGAAACTGATAAAAACATTTTTAGAAATTTCCGACCTTCAACTCCTCCTCAATGATCCTCAATCGCTCCTTCTCACGAGCAGTCAATTCCCGAGGCTGTTTTGGCTGAATTTAATTTTAAATTTTTTCTAGAAATTCAGATATTTTCTACCTTCTCTATGGTTTTGAGATTGGCAGGAATTTCCTTGTCTTGTTCCCTGTCCTTGTCCCTCTTCTTCTCCTTTCCATTGTCCCTGTCCTTACTCGACTTCTTGCCATCTTCTTTCGATTCTCTTGGTTTCTTCCTGTCCTTTTCCTTATCATCTTTATCCTTGCTGTGACTTGGCATTTTCCTAAAATGTTTAAAATTAGAAATGAAAAAAAAGTTGAAATTCGAAAAGACAGAAATGAACGAGTTTGAATGTTGGAGCATGATTTTGTGGGCGGTACTTTCGCAATGGAATTAGTAAGGCAAGCTATAGCAAGGAGGGAATTCCAAAACATTTCCTACAAGACCTGATATCAATTTTAGAAAATGCCGAGGAAAATGAAGGTTAATAGGAAAACGGAAAAATATTCGATTAGAGACTACCAGAATGGTCTGTAAACGAAGGATAGATTATATCTGCTAAGATTTATTCTCAAAAGGAATTAGAGTCGTTGAACAATCACAATGAAAAAGTCTTCGGAAAATTGTTTAAAAATGAGAAATGAGGACGAAAATGGAAATGCGCGCGAATTTTGAATTACTTTGAGCAGATGAACCAGAATCGAAACCGGAAGTTCCGTCTTGTCACTGTAACCCAGTAATAAAAGAAAATAAAACTTTATTCTGTCGTAAGACAATTACTTTATAAATGTAAAAATATTAATTAATATAGATGAAAGAAGAATATGTTTGTTCAATTCATATACCTGCTCAGTAGAAGACATTGCAAAATTCCACAATTGTTATTTGCCATTTCAAGCAGAAACTACACAGAATAAAGTGAATTCTTGTGTTCGTTATTTAGAATAATTTCTTAGACTTCAGATTTTTGGAATTGATAGAAGAAATAAATCATTCAAAATAGTTCTGTAATCTAGTTTATTCTGAGTAAGTGAATACTGCATACATTTTGCAACTTCGCTCGCTCAGGCTCTCCGCCCACTTTTTTCTGCTCTGCGAATTGCGTCATTCCCCCATTTTCAAACGATTTTTCTTGACATTTTTACGAACAATCTATAATTACATCCTAATAATCTCTCTAATTGACCAATTAACTCTGTAGAGCGATACTTCATCGATTTTTCATCGTTTTGAGCCATTTTATCGTCAGAAATAGCGCGTGTTTTAATTTTTCAAGTTTGAAGACGAAAAGTAGTTAGTTTATTGTCTCCAACTAATTGGATATTGCATCTAATTAACCAGGTAATTGGCCAATTAACTCTTTAATGTTTGCTGTTCATTTTTCGATCGTAAATTTCGTATTTTTTCGTGCAAGTTTGGCAATTTTCATGAAAACGTCTGATCAGCGACTGTCTGTCCATCAACTTGCAATTCTAATGACCTGATGACGGCGAAAACATCTGCATCTTGGAGGAGTCAACAATTGACTCGATGAAAATAGGTCCTGCTTTGAGAGAAAAAATCGCTAAAAAAAGAAAAATGAACAGCAAACATTAAAGAGGGTTAATTGGTCAATCAGAGAGATAATTAGGATATAATTATAAAGATTTCTCGCGAAAATGTCAAGAAAAATCGAAAAAAAAATCATTTGAAAATGGGGGAAATGGCGCAATTCGGCAGGCAGGAAAAAGTGGGCGGGGCTTGAGCGAACGAATTTGCAAAATGTATGTAATATCCACTTACTCAGAATCGACTATAATACTTGTCACTTTTAAAATAACTCAGTCTTATTGTTAAGAACATGTAAGGAAAAAATTGAGAACTCTTAGCAAAAAGATAATTTGTAATACGTGATGTACTTGCCGTTTGAGCCTATATTTACAACTACTGATATCCATACGAATAAAAAAATATAACAATGAAAGTAACAACTAACAGATATGAAAATGCACGAAATTTGGTTATTATCGGATAATATGGCGCCTGAAATTAATCATTTGAAAATAGTCGAATTATTAAGTAAATGTGAATTAAGAGAAAGGTAGGAAATTTTAGAATTTTTTGCCATTTATTTTGAATGGTGTGATGAAAGACGTTTATAGTTTTTCTTATTTTTTCCGAACCATTTCTTAATATTTCATTTAATTCTTCTATTCAATAGTCATTTTAAATAAGTGCATGTATCACAACGCTTTTTGATAACATTCCCAGCACCTCATATTTTCATGGCAAACATTGCTAGGAAAATATTGCAGAAATTAAAGACTATGATTTTATCATCGAAAAAGAAGTTTACTCTAGATTAAATAATTTTAAATTAGCGGTTAATTCCAATTTAATATTTACTGATTGCCATAAACAAATTTTATTACAAAAATAAAATGGCTTACCTCTTGTTTTTCATCAATAATACGGATGGAATATGCCATTAAAATTTGTAGTATTATAGAAGGTATTCCAAAACATAAAAATAATAAAAATATTACAAGAATAAATTCTGTTATTTGCATACATGAATCGCCTGAAACGTTTTATTAGACTTTGCAATTTTGGCGATTTGGAATTGTCACAACGATACAACATCGCAACATGAAAATGACGCAACGGTTTATTGGAAATGTCGCAACAATTCCAGGATTTTGCAATTTTTAAGTAAAATCATGAACAATTTTAATAATATGATCACCTTTACTAATAGCTTCCATATTGATTTTTCCTATAAACCCTTCATTAAATGATAGAGAAGTGAGTTTTTTCATTATTTTATGAGATTTTATTTTTTATCTGAAATTAAGAAGAGCAATTTGGCATTTTTGTTTTTTTAATCTATGAAACCAATAAAATGAAACTGGACTTTGTTGATAATTTTTCGAGCTCTTTGATCAGTTAGCTAGAAATCACTGGCTATCAAAGAACTACTGTATGATTTCTGTCACGTAGTTATGTAAATTAGTTCTCTCTACACTGTCAAAATATTTTGATTCCACTAGACGAGTGCGAAAAATCACGTTAATCCTATTCGCCAGAGGACATATTTTTATTCGGAAACTCGTAAATTTGTTATTTTCAGCATTTACGTGGGTGACTTTGCCCAGAATATGGAGAAGTTTGATCATCTAAATGAGGGCGTATTTTTCGGAAATGATCGCCTTCTGCTCACTGACATAGATTTGACTGTCTGGCACTTCCTATGGACTTGATTTGCACATTCAGGAATGCTGCCAAATGGTCAAAATAACGGATTAGAGCTGTTTGGCTCGTCTTGAATTGCGGTATAAAAGCATACCGTTTTCCAAGTGAAACATCGACTCCCACAGTCGCAACCAATCGAATCTTCTCCTTCCAAGCCTCCTTCAAAATGAAGTACTTCGTGGCCTTCATTGCCTTTGCAGCTGCAACCTCTGTCTACTCTGCTTATGCGGTAAATGTTTAGTTTTTAAAATCTGAATTTCTAAATTTCAGCAGCCAATCGTTCCTGTTCCGACTGCCGATGTAATCACTACTCTGCAGAATATCATCGCCAAACTTCAGGCAAGCTATCGAAAGTGAAATATGAAATAACCTCTATTATAGGATCTGGTGAACAACCTGACGGACACGACCTTCACCACGGTCTACGAAATCCTCAACGAGCTCAAGAATCTATTGGTTATCGCTCCAACAGGCCAAATCGCTGGAATCATCTCGTCTCTCAGTACTCAGATTGTAAGGAAATCGTATGAGACTGGGTTTATCATTTACAATTTATTTTAGCTGAGTCTGTTGACCGGTGCTCTGCTCCAGAATCCTCTTGGAATTTTGGGAGGCAACCTCCTCGATTTGGTAATTATTTTCTAAATACCATCATTTCCATGTCTGCAATTTCCAGTCTGTTCTGACAAGCCTGCTGAACGGAGTGATTGCGCAGCTCACAGCCATCCTCGCTCAACTCACCACTGGCCTTCCAATCACAGTTCCTCCAGTCACTCTCCCAGTCTCCCTCCCGACTCTCCCAGTTTCCGTCCCTCTACCCCTCTAACCCTTGCAACTGAATTTCTAATCTCCAAAATGTTTGTAATTATCGATATGCAACAATTTATTTTGTAAACGCTGAAACTTTTTCCGTAAATAAATGATTCGCAGCATATAAACTTGCTCACAAATTATCGAGTTTTCCGAAATTGATACTCAAACAGGGTCTGGGTAAGAAAAAAAATTTTGAAAGACCGGAACCGAACTCGAAAGTTTAGTCACAAGAAAATTTGCTCGCAAAGACGAAAACAGGTCTAATCAAATTTTGCTTTAGCCAGATCAGCAGTCCTGTTCCTGTCCCTAATTCTTAAGATTTCTTCATTTTTCCTATTCAAAATAGTACTAAGACAGATGTGTGCGAAAGTAACATTTCTAACTTTTGAAAGAAATTCAAAAACCGAAATTGAAACTTTCGGAATTTGATAAATGTTTTTTTTTTCCCGAAACTTTAAATTGAACTTTCACACGGCTCTATATTGGGAAAAGATAAGGCGTAGCTTGATGAAGCTCAATAGTCATTCAGTTGATCCAATAGAATAGTTTCTTCAAAACAAATCAACTTGACAATTTGTCGGGCACTTTTTATGATCGACCGATTGAATTCCCACAAAAGCAGAGGAAGGGAAGGAGGATGAAAGAGATAAATGAGTTCTTCATTCCAGATGCGATCGAAGGAAAAATACAAGCAGAAAGGGAAGCAGGGTGATTGTGCTGATGGGAAACAGAAACTTATTGTCAACCAGACATTGAATTGAAACACTAATATTTGGTCTTCAACGGGATATTTTTCAATTTGTATTCTAATAAACAGTACCTAATGAAATCGCATAATATTTGGCAAGAAATAAGAAAAATACAGCTCAGTTTTAGAATTTATAGATGATTGAAGTCCAGCATTATAAAAATACTTCGATGAAGAGCTGCTAAAAATTGGATGATAGTTATCTAAGAAAATGGAAACTCTGAAACTGTTAAAAATCATCTTTAAAATGATCCTTATCAACCCACAGTAATTCTACTCTCGAAATATTCTCTTCCATTGCCCTGCTCTCTGCAGCCACCCACCAGATGTGATCATTCCCTTGCCGACAGCCATCTCCCTCCCTATTCCTTCTCTTGCCCATCAAAACCCACTTCGAGAAGCAGTTTGCTTATTCCATCCCCCATTCTCTGCACAGCTACAGTAATCCATGCCCACTGATTTTTCTATCGAATCGATATTACGAACCGACAAGAAGGCTGGAAATGAACAACAGGAACAGAAGCATAGATTGCCGAGTAGCAGCTGGCAGGAAAAGGAAGGAATCAAATTGAGACTGGATGGAGCTGCTTTGTGGAGAAGGTTTCATGCATTGGGCACGGAAATGATCGTCACCAAGAGTGGAAGGTAGTTTTATGATTTAGGGATGAAGGCAGGCTTGGAAGTCAGATCGAAAAATCCGATCGAATCAGATTAAAGTTCCAAGTCTGCCTTGCACAATCTGATCTAAATTATCTTCCTCCAAATTTCAAGTCCTGATTTTGATCACTAAATGTTGAAATAAAAATGTGTCTACTTCTACCTTTGTAACTGTATCATCTCAAAAATTTAGACGAATGTTTCCAACCCTGGCTGTGTCAGTAGCAGATCTTTCGCCCTCTGCCAGCTACAGTTTGATGGTTGATTTGAACCCTGTCGACAAGAAGAGCTATCGCTATTCATTCCATCAGAGCAAGTGGATAGCGACAGGACCAGGTTCGAAAGAATAATGGAAAATGATGTTGTAAGAATGAAAATGAGTAGGAGAAGCAGAGCTTCCTAGCCGAGTCTTCGTTCATCCGGATAGTCCTGCGAATGGACTGCATTGGATGCGATCAAGTGTTTCATTTGATAAAATCAAGCTCACCAACAATCAACTGGATCAGTCTGGCCATGTAAGCCCGATTTTTAAAATTTATCTAATCGATAGTAGGAGATATTTTCGAATCATAAAAATCCTCATATCAGCTTCTATTGGTAGTATGGAAATTTATGTGAAATCTTGATGATTTTCAATAGGATAAAATATTCGCTTTATCACTTCCAAAACTTATTCCCATTTAAGCAAACTTCCTTCCAGATAATCGTAAATTCAATGCACCGATATCGACCCCGTATTCACGTATTGAAACACGACGAGCCAAGCAGCACGCAGATTTTCGAATTCCCCGAAACAACATTCATAGCTGTTACTGCCTATCAAAATCACAGGGTATTTCTGCCCAATTCGATGATTGAAGATCACCTTTACTTTACAGATAACCTCTCTGAAGATCGAATCAAACCCGTTTGCCAAAGGTTTCCGAGAATGCGAGTTGGACGACCCCCGTCTACTCACTTTCCTTCTCCCTTTCTATGGATTGTCATTGCCTCTGACAAATACTGCTCAATCAAACAATAAATAATGAAAATGTAATTTTCCGAAAAAAAATGCAGATGTATAGATAAAAAATGAATTCACTACGTTAATTCCTCCCCTTTTCACGGTATAAACAACGGGAGAGAAAAGAAAACAGCGAAAAAGTAGTGCGCGAAATGAGGAAACGCAGATTTTCTTTTTTGACGAGAGGTAAACCGTAATCCTCGCTATATCGATAGGCTAATTACTAAGCCTTCTTTACTCCCAAAATACCTGTATCATGAGGAAAATATTCCAGACGGCGTAGCACCCCTCTCCATTTTCCCCCTTCTGAAAAAGAAAAATCACTTCGCAAAATTTCTAGAAATTAAAAAAAAAAAAAAAGACGAAAAATCGCTCTTTGACTTTGTCTTCACAGAGTGGGCGAAACTTGCCGCTCCCTAATTTAAACACATATTACAGAACTATTTTGAATTATTCATTTGTCAATAGGGTTGAGAAAATTAAAATTGCCATGTGAGTTTGGAGAAAAATATCAGAGTTGGATCATTTTGATTGATAGAATTAGTGGAGCACAGGACTACTTAAGCTAAGCGAGAATTCATAATTAACATTAAAAAATCGATTATGATCGTTTGGTAAATGAGATTATTGAGCTGGATATTTGTAGAGTCCCCAAGCCCCGCCTTCTCGCAAAAATGCATTTTCGGTAGAAGCGTGACAGTTTTAAACCAACCATTTGGGAAAGAAGTACCCTTTAAACTTCGAATGTCTCAAAAAAACCCAGTCTAGATCGACGATAAACCTGATAAAATTATTCTATACAAAAAAAATCAGGACAAAATATCCGCACACAACCAAGCACAACTAATATTTCGCTTTGCGAAAATGTATTTATTTTGGATGACGGATTTTTCGGCCGAGGAATTGTCTTCTTTTATTTTTTCTTCACGAAAGTCTTCTTTACATTCCTAGTGACATTTATGCACACAAATTTTTTCCGAAACAAATTCGGCATTCTGCTTGGGGGCCCTACTTATGATTTTTGAATGCGGGAAATATCTCTTCACTTTATGCTTTCCACTCTAATCAATATAGCGAACGGCATTCGAGGGATTTAGCGACAAAAGGATCTCCAATAGAGATAATAGACACTGAAACGAATGTTTTGCTTGCTCAAGAATAAAATTATCGAAAAAACTCATTACATGCAATTGATTTCATAATCTCAATTTTTATTTATAAAATTTCATTCATAAAATTCATTTGAAAATTTATAACAATAACTTGCTTCTTTGTTGCTTTTGACATGTTTGATTAGGTACATGATGTGACAAATGGGGGTTATCAATGCTTGGGAGCATTGGCAAGAGGAAGAACTGCTTGAGAGGAGGTTACCCGTACATGAGGCAAGAGAATGACGGAGCAGAATACACAGATAATAGAACCGAATTGAGGAGGGGAAGAACTGTCCATATATGCGTTTCATATCTAAAAATTATCCTTGGATGGACAGTTCGATTAATAACAAGGAAAACAAATGTCGTGCATGAATTGTCAAATTTGTGCAGTGTAATATTGGATTGGAGAGAACTAAAAGAGAGAAGATTCTTGGACTGCAAAAACGAACAGCAAATGTCCTGTCTGGGGATGGAGTTATGTGACCGTGGAGACTGTCTGACTGCGTCTGACTCGGGCGCTTTGATTTTCGTCCATATCGACCGACGAATTGGAGTAGGTGGATTTCTGGAAAGTCGACCGGCTCGTCGATGCTTGGGTGATCTTTCGATTGACACCGAAAATGGCCAGGAAGTTGCGCCGCAACTGCAATACGTTGAAATAACCTTGCATTTCAAATAGATTATTTGAGATTTTACTGCAAGCCTAGATAGATTTTGATAGAAAGCTTGATCGTAAGGTTCGGGAATATTTTACTCGGGAATTTCAGTAGGAATTATGTGTCGTATTTTTTAATAGGAGGGTATACCCTTCTATTCCCGGACACCCAGTTTTTGGAAAATGCGAAATATTCAAACTGTCACAACTCTTCAGCTGATGATGGCAGAAAGTTAGAATCATAAATAAATATGTTCTAAATACTAAACGAGATTTCGCTCTAACAAATTTGGATAATAAACGACTGAATAAAGTTAGATTAGGTAACGAGGTAGCCGTAGTTTTTTCTCTCCAACGAATCTCAAAAATCAATTTTGTCGCCACTCACATCATCAGTCGATCAATTTGTGTTGTTCACGTGATTGCAAACTAATATGAAATTACTGTGACAAGAGTCTACTCTAGGTTCAAAATGCTTCTCATTCTCATCTCAATTCTTCAACTACCATACATCGCCAAATGTTCAGAAATGTTAACGATGAAAATACTGGGAGTCAGTGCAGAAAATGGAAAATTCGATATAGAGACGACAAAGAAGGGGTGACGTCAGTGTGGACAGAATTGAAGAGGACGTAAGTCATTTTTGGGAGAAAAATAGATAGTAAAGGAAAGAGGGCAATCGAATAAGAGTTGTAAAGAATTGGCATGAACTTGAAGAAACTGTTTTGCTGTGAAGGAAAACAAACCTGGTAATCAGTTACATAGGATAGAATCGGATCAACGATTATCCGCAAGATGAGAGCACATCGCCTGAACGATATCAGGCGCATGTTCTCTGCGTAATGTAGCTGAAAGAAACACGGATCCCGTTCCAAGAATAACCGTATGATCCTGGAAATAAAAATCATTTAAATTTATATAAAGAGATAAATATTAATCGTGTACGTCATAATCTGAGCCAGAGGAAAATTAATACGATTTATAAATTATTGGGAGGAAGTTATTCCGAATGCATATTCTGATTCATTCAAAAACTTTTATAGCTATCTCCGATTATTGTTGTTATGAATTATGCACCAATAATAAACGTAATTTTGAAAGCTCACCATAAGATATAGAAGAAATTGAAACCGGCAAAAGTGGCAACATTGATGGCCAGTTTCCAGAGAGGAAACCTGACTCGAGAGCCTCGATCGGCTGCATTTGGCCTGTCCTTGTCTCGCTTTCGGAACGAATTCACAAATCGTTGGGCTCTTCGTATAAGTAGCACTACAAAGATATGATTGGCAATGATAATACAATGAAATTGATTTTTTCAAAGATAATTGTATTTTAGAAGTACTTTTAAAATAAAATATTGCCTATGAAGTAAGAGTTTATTCTTTTGACAATATCTTCATAAAATTATGCTTGCATGGAAAGTAATATTTTTCTAGCACTAATCAAATTCTAATATTTTTGAGTAAACCATTAGAAGAAATCGACTCATCGCTTACCTGTGATTACAAATACGACGAGAGTGAAGCAATATACGCCCAATGTCACTGCATTACGAATCCTGAAATATAAACATTCTTATTGGGAATAATGGAAACATTCTTCCACATTACACCACTAATTGTTAAAATTACGTATTGGGAAATCAATGATTCATGTTTTTAATTATGAAGTAATTACCTGTACATAAGCCTTAGACAAGTCTCCATTCTACAGCCGGACCATTCATTTAACGAAGGAATTTTGACAAGAGCACTCACACCCAGAGAGTAGCTGACCATTATCACAAAGATGAACCAGCTGAATGTGAATTTAAGTTTATTGAAATAAAGAAAGTGTCATGTTAATATATTTTATTGGATTGCCCAATAATTATATGCAGATTTTCTTTCATAATTATAGGATAACTCTCATTCTTGCCTTTGGGTTAAGATAATTTAGATTTCTACCAAAATTTTCAATTATCGTTCTACATAATTCTCAGTTGTTACTTATCTTAAAATTTGCTTCAAAAGGGAAAATTATATATTACATTATAAACAAAATCTCCACGAAATTATAGGACAAACTAATAACTAAGTTATTATTTTAAAAAATAACTACTTACCTCAAAATCATCAAATATATACACCGTCTCATTGTGAACCACTTCCGGTATTGAAATGGTTTCCAAACTGCGAATAGTTTGAGCACTGAAAGAGACACGTACGAAACCATTCCTGACCAGAAACAACCAATGAAAAATGATTCCATCGTTACGACTATTTCTCGTCTGCAATTATAAATTAACGACGAACGTAATATTAAAATACTTACTCGATATCTCTAGCTAATAATACATAAGCACAATCGGCTAAAGCTATCACACAAGACAGAAGGTCTCCAATAGTTCGGTTTAGCAATAATATGTAACATTTCCTGCTTACTTGTCGTGCTTTAATTGCCTACAATAATAGATTTTTTAATATAAGATATATATTATATGCATCATTACATACCCTATATACAGTTATAATGAATATAATGGAGAGTGCTAATCCGATCCCTGCCAGAGGTAACGTCATCCAGCCCCAATATCGTCGGAATACCATATCCAGCTGATAAGGTTGTCGTCGCTAAAATAATTCCATTTAGATCTTGCAATAATTTGAAAGTGTACTTTTCGTAGTTTCTAATGTAGTTTTTTTATTCTAATGGGAATTAAAATTTTTGAGTGACGAATTCACAACTTTTGAAATAATAAAAGTCATGAAAAATTACGCTGATTTTTTTCTAATTTATATCATTTTATTAGTATTACCAATATGCAACGATAATCATCAATTTAACCATCTAACGAGATTTTAAAAATTATCCAATGCAAAGTTATATGAGTTTGATAATATCCAGGGAGATATGAGCTTTAGAAGTATCACATCTGATTGTAAGCATGATCGTACTCGTACTATTAGCTTCACCTTTGATTTTGAAGGGAAACTTTTCCTAACTTCGATTCGATTTCGAAATGTTTCAATTTTCACTTTATGGCAACCTTTTTACTGATAACTCTTTCATTATCTAAATACGTTTATTTTACCTGTAAGAAATCGGTTTTTTCTTCAGCTGTCATATTCTGGAAGCAATTGGTTCGATTTGCATGTTCAGGCATTTTTGTGCCTGTCGATTGCCGTCTGCCAGCTTTCGATCTGAAATCCCTTTTGTTTCCTTCCTGATTTCTGATGATATAACTTTCTGCAGAACTGCAGAATGTTCCCGAATTTCGATATCTCGCTTCCACCTTTTGCAGACCTCGCCTGCTTCAATACGTAAATGCCAAAGCTATAAGGGGAATTCGACTGCAAAATCGTGGAAAACTTGAAAAATCGCGGGCAGCTGCGTATGAATAGCGAATGAGCTGAGGGGAGATTGAAGCAAATCGACTCGTTTAGTATTTGCACCGTACTTTTTCATATTTTAGTTTTTTTTAAAGATATTTTTTCTTGTAAAGCTCAATTGAACTTTCTGTTCAACATAAATGACAGAATCGATTGTTCCAAATGGTCTTAGATTGAAATACAAAAATCAAGAACAATTTGTGTCAAATCGATCTAAAAATAGGTTTTTGGAGAAAAAGGGTTGTGAATTTATGCAGCGAGACTGAAATTGCTGTAATTGTAATTAGATTAACTGAAATGCAGACTGATTTGCAGAAGGAGGACATCGATATTCGACTAAACGATGAAGATGAGTAAATGAGATAAGATGCGCAGGTGGAATAGAGAAGGAGAGAGAGAGGGAAAGAGACTGAAGGACCGAAACGAAAACTGACGTGGGCGAATTGTTTCGTGGACACTTGGCTACTGATGATTGTCGCAGACCGAACATTTCAGACAAGATAAATAATGCACGAATTTGAATATGCAAAATATAAGATTCATTTTTACTTGAATTATCGTCAAAATCAGAAATTACTATTTTAATTGATGTAAAAATGATGCAAAAAACATTAAATTTGTGCGCCTAAAATTCTCAGAACATGTATTTTGTCTAAATTGATCGGTCAGGTCATCAGCGATTTCTATAAAGGCTGTCTTTGAATAAATTTAAAAAGCAGTTATTATTGTTGATTCTCGAAGCAATAGAGATAAAATCTATCATGAGACATCATGCATTTGTATCAGAACTACAATTCTTGTTATTCGAATTCGAATGGAATATATCATGAAGAGAAAATGCAACGGTTATCCTACAGTACAAGATTGAGGATGAAGATATGAGAGAAAGAAAGACACATTTGGAATCGGAAATGTGAATTGGCAGAAACAATCGGTTTCGATTTCGTATAAGTCCATACAGTAATGTTTCTATCACAAAATCGAAGAAATTCAACCAAAGTAAAAGTGATATCATAAAAAAATAAAAATGAGAAGATGGGAGTGTAAAGATAAGGAATCAGGAACAAATCGGGACAGGGACGATTGACGAGACGAGAAGAAAAAGAGAAGATGCTAGCAGACGGAGAATGAAGAATCAGGAGGATGACTGCATACACATACCGAACAGAAAGGGACGTCTGTTATTGACAACCCGCTGCAAAGTAACGAGGAAGATACAAAAGAAATCGATAACATGACTAGTAGACGAAGGAGAGAAGGTGAAGAATAGGGGGAAGGCAAGGTAAGAAGGGGAGATGAAGGGAAGATGCTACGAGAAACGAGTTTGACAGTCCAACAGACAAGGGACAGGAACGAGAGAAGGGACAGAAAAAACGGCAGAAGAGGGCTGCGAAGGACCGGGGTGCAGAAGGGTAGAGGCACAGAGGTATGGGCATGGGCTGGGAAGGTGAATGACACCTGGCTATAGACGGACAGATGAAGGGAAAGGATTCTGAAGGATGGAAGATGAGAGACAAGGGAGTCA
This sequence comes from Diploscapter pachys, assembly GCA_002287525.1. Lineage (NCBI taxonomy): Eukaryota > Metazoa > Nematoda > Chromadorea > Rhabditida > Rhabditidae > Diploscapter > Diploscapter pachys. Next base: position 68,246 of record LIAE01007883.1, on the reverse strand, counting down.
TTACGTCGATCGTACAGAAGAGGACAAGCCCTGAATGGACTGTAGAGGAGACAATCTCCGATGCAGGTTAATTGAACAGCGATGGAAAAGAGACTCTAGTGCTGATCGCAGACGTTGATGGCTGGTCAGGGATGCTTGGTGCTCATTCACAAATTGACAAGAAGATCGTAATCTACGTGAAATAAGCAAATGTAATAGACGATCAGAAATTTCCTTTACCATTCATGGGCCATTCTTATCAAGTTCATCTGCTGAGAAATGGTCTATATATTTACACGAAGAAAAATTGACGAGGTTTCACATCTGGATGCGCATGAATTTATAAATAACGAGAGCAAAAATTCTGGCATCTTAATAACGTTTTAGGATTAAACTAACAACAAAGGAATTTTCGATTGGATGCTATCGCTTCGAATAAATTGCTTACGTGAAATTGAGTCAAAGTCATTCATGATTTGGCATTCGCTCTAGTTTACAAATAATTGCGTATTTTTACGAAGAAGGTTATGTCTAGCAAAATTAATGAATCATCGCAATAAAAAACTAAATTTATTGTAAAATCTAAAATAGAAGTTCACGGACTTCTATTTTTCGATCCTCAAATCTTTAAATTGCCATAACTTCTCATTTAATGATTATCGTAATCGTTTCAAATCATGACTAAACCCACTCTAAAGAATGTTTTAAAATACTTCCTGGGATGATTTGAGTTGGATAATGGGTAGTTCTGGCATTTTGGAGAGCGGACTTCCATTATAGGGGATTTCTAATTTAGGGGGACTACTATTTTAGGTCTTACGGTAACTAAAATTGATCAGTCACTAATTGCTAATTAGAAGATACTCGAAGTTGTTGGATACGAAAAAAGCAGGTCGATGGGAATGAATTGAGATGACTTCTGAGAAACTGACACTGACAATGCACGTACTAATCAACATTGTTAGGGAGTAGAGAGGAAATAAGGAAGGGAGGGAGTGGTCAGGTCTGAAGGCAGACAGGCAAAATAATGATCAGTAACGAATGACAGAATGAGAACCGATAGATAGTCACACAAATGAAGCGAATCTGTCCAGGACCATACCTTGATAAAACAGGAAGGATTAGCACACAAATATTATCCCTTGAACCATAAAAGCTAGTATATTCAAAGAATGCATAGGCGACAAAGTGTCGAAAGATTTGTTGCCTAGACAAATTATAGTCTGAGAAGTGAAAAATTCTGAAATTAAAGCAATGAACAGGTACTTGATGCTAATTGAGCAATTTTTAAATTTGAAGTCAAGATTCTGGTTGGAAGGAAAATGCCAAGTTCTAAATATCGTACTAGAAATTCCAACGAATAAAAACTGATACTCTACTTTTTCAAGCTTCGGTGAAAAGTTCCCTTACCCAGCCCTACTTTCGGCAATCTTGTAGATCATTATGTCACTTCCTTTGATTGTTTTTCACAATGTCAAGAAACGAATACAATAGCTGACGTAAATGCTAATAAATTCTGCATGTGGAGGTGTGAAGATTTCGATCAAAGGACCGTCGATTAAAGAAAGATTGATTTGAAATATTGAATTAAAAAGGCAAAGTACAAAGTTTGTTGCAGTTCGTAACGAAATGTAGTCTTCTTGGTACTTGCAGAAAGACGCCTCTTCCTTGCTATTCAATCTGTCACAATTCAAGTACATCACTTGTATTCTCTCTGACAATTACTAAATACGTCTTCAAATCAACGGAACCGAAATTTTGAGGAAGGGGGAAGGAAATTCAAACTGAAATTTAATTTCCTCGTTTTCAGACTATTATATTTCAGGTAGATAGTATAAACTCTTCATAACTACAGTATATTTTGAGAGTTGTAAAAAGAAGTTGTATTAATATTTTCTGCTAATTTGTACGATAAAAAGTAAATGTCAAGTTATTACCATGTTACAATCACAGATGATGTTTTCTATTCACAAACTTCAACATCATGATTATGGTAAAAATATACTTTTTCAAAGCTAGATGAGTTTATGGAATTATCTTTATTCTTTGTGTTGTGAATAAACGAGTGAACGTCTCCCCGTCTTTGTGGTTAAGTTTGCACGTCTAATTCTAATTCTAAATCACCTAATTCGCTGCGTAGCATTAGCAGGCTTTTTCTATTTCAGCATCAGCTTCATCGTGCGTGTGTGTGTGTGTGTGTCTTCATTTGACATTTCTCGTCCTATCGTCTTGTGACTGTATGTCCCTTTTCTCCTTTCATGTCCCTTTATCCTTACAGCCCCCTGTCATTTATCGATATCCTTCTTCATCTACCTTCTGCTCCCATTTCGTTATCTCCTTATCTTTCCTTCTCTTATTTCCAGCACTCTCTAATCGCCCTCCGAATTACTTCTCCCGTAAATAGTCTTCGTTTCCCTTCTCCTGTCTTGCTTTGTCTCCGTTGTCTAATGTCTTATCGATAAGATATCTCCTTTCATCGACTCCTTTGTACAACTCAATTATTTCGACTTTCATTTTGCAATAGTTATTTCTCGGTATCATTTTGCAGAGAAAGTTATCGTATTTTCTGTTTTACTGAGCTGTTTGATCTTTCAAATGTTGTAATCCAGCGAATTGAAGACGATACAGTTTTATAAATTTCTTTACAAAGTAGAGCATTAATTCAATGAATAGGCATGCAAAACAGTTCGCTGGATGAGGACTATGAAAAAGAGTTGGTAGAAAATTGCATGATTAAAGATCATGCAATACCGTATTACTGGAGAATCCTTTAAAGTTATTAGTTTATTAAAAATTTCATCTGTTCATTATTCGATCAAATGATGCTACTCTAGAAATCATCATCTAACCAATTATTAAATTGAAAAACTTATCGTTTCCATTAATAATTTCGATATTTTGAGGGCCTGCTAAATGGGGGAAGACGATACTGTCAGCAATGAATTTCTGCCGAAGAAGTACAAGAATGAGTACATGAAAGGCAAGAGATTGGATGAAGATGACCAGGTATGGAAGCTACATCATTGCCTTTGAATGGAATGACTAATAATCTATGTAATTTGCATTCAGAAGGACGATCGTAACCAGTTGTATTGGCAGAAGAGCAGTAATGTTCATCTGAAGCAGAGTAAGAAAGAGACTAAATTTGAATTGAAAATCTCCGATTGTTTTAGGAGATGGCTACAGCGACATTCTGCCCTCTTCCAGAAACAATCCCTTCGTCTTCGGTATTTCGTCACACCTTTATCCAATCAATCAAATCCTTTTATCACCTCATCCGTTGAAATAGTTCAGGAAAGATCCACAAACAATGAACTATCTTCACATATTGAGTAGTTAGACTAATTTTATGATATGGAGAAGTCAAAGTCTTGATTATGAGGCCTAATGAACCCTGTTGAAAATTACTTCGGGCCATCATTATTGATCTGTGTGATCCTTTTCCTAATTATTTCTTTCAGCCCCTCCAGTTAGCCAGTCGACCCCCAAAACAGCCCACCAGACACTCGTCCGCCCTCCGATGCAGAAAGAGCAAAAGCTAACCTGGGGAAGATGTGAGTAGACAGGGCATGACAGGGGAGACATGCAAATGCTACATGAATATCTCATCACATCTCGAATCCTAACCGAATCTGAGCTAAATCCCTGAATCCCTGAATTTCTGATTCACTTCCTCAGATGATGAGTTTCGCAATTTGTTTAGTGCCCTCCCTATCTCGACCTGCTTCCGCAATGCCTGCCATCGCATACAACAATCCGTATCATCCAAACAGTAATTGATTAGAGAATGACAAACAAAAAACCTATGACACAATTCAGTGCATGGAGTACAAATACACGACAGATATCCCTCATACACGACTCTGCCGAGACCTGATGAATTGAGTATCAAGCAACTCGAGGCGACATTGGCTGCTAGGGTAAAACTGGTCTTTACGAAGCTAATCTTCATGAATGTACAAACTGCAAACAAAACTTGTAAAATCACGTCTTATTGAAGAAAAAACAATTCTTCTTTTTATAACCCAAGATATTCCAGTATTATCGTTCATGAAGAATTAAAATACTGAAACATAAGAAGCTTAAATTATTTTAGAGAATGAGCAACACACCCTCATATGCATCAGGAATGCCGATTCCTCTCAACAGTCATTTGCCTGTGCCCTGTTTTGAGCCAATTCCCCCAGTTCCAATTTTGGCAGTTCAACAGCCGCCCAAACCGCTCGTTGATTGGACTGCAGTCAGCACGAGATGCAGCATGGCTGTTAGTTTTATGAAAACACATATTTAATGTCGTTATATAAAAATATGATGTCATCTAGTCACGTGCAAAGTTATTTTTACACCGATTTGTTAAATTTTATAAATACCTAATTGTGAATTTGCACAATATTAGGAGGACAACTTTCGCTTACGCTTGAATTTACGTAGACTTTCGCAGGAATGCGCAAATGAATTGACAAAACGCACCATTGAAAAGCTGGCCCGGTTTTTACTTCTATTTTGGAAATCTTTAACAATTTCAAAGCTATCACTTACAAGCTAAACATCTCCGATTTATTATGAAAATTTTCTAACTTCCAAGGTTAATTAACATTCGATTTGATATACTTTTAGGTATTGTCATCTCTGACTATATTCGCCCTTGGAGCTGCTCGAATGTGGCAAGGCGCCAAATGGGCGATTGGCATTGAATTGGTATATGCAGTGATGTGCTTGCTAGCAGCTTTCAGTGGTCTATTCGCAGCGAAGACCGCTAATTTTACAGGTATTCTTTTGAGTTGTTTCTCTTGATAAAATGATCTCAGTCTTCGTCACGAAAAAATAGAAAATCATAGTTTTTTAAATCTTTTCAGTAAGCTAGATTGTCTTAGAATTTTTTGAGCAAGCTATAGAGAAGTTAGGCAATGAAGATTAGCTTTGTAACTGAACTTTATTGTTAGTAGATTATGAATTAAAATTGTAAATTTTCCATCACTTTAAAATTTTATAGCAGCCGCAATTTGTTTCCTTTGGACAACAATCAACGTTCTTCTTGGACCTGTTCCCTTTGTTTTGGGTTTGTCATGTTCTCGAGAAAATGTTGAGGGATGATTGTCATTTAGGCCTATTCCCGACAATTCCGATGTCGTTCCCTGAATTGAATCCGTCAGTGTTCATCTCTCGAAGCGAACCTCTTCTGCTAGATTTGGCTCTCTCAGTGGCCTGTCTCGTTCAGGTTTGCTTCTTCACGTTTTGATCGCAGTTCCTGGGATAACATGCGAACACATTACTAATTGAGAATATTATGCACACTCAATGCGAGTGCTTTGTCGAGTTTATTTTTATGAATGTGATGTGACGTACATCATCTTATTATTACTTCCATTTATATGCAACTTCCGTATATGCATATCATTATGGCCGGTGAGTACCTTGTTTCCAATGATTTGAAGTGACTACTTTCCTCCCAAAACAGAATAGTGTTTGAGAGGAAAATATTCATTTCGAATATTTGGAGAATCAAGTATTCACAGCCAATCTATTTATAATAAAATCAAGTTTGCAGATCTTCGTGTCCATCTCGATTTCGTACAGTGGTTGTCGTTGTCTGGCCTCCCTCTGCTCGGCTGTCGAAGAACTTCGTCTCAGCAGCGAAATTCAATCAGTTTTCTATGAAAACAAACAGCCCGTCTACTCCAAGAACCCTTAATAAGAAATGGAATCAACAGCACAAATACACTTTACGAAGACAATTCAATGATCCTTTCCGTGTATTTATTCATTGTTATTTCTGCTATTTATAAATAATTTATCATCATCATTCTCTGAGCCAGCTGCATGCTTTCGATTGTGAGGAGGAATGAAAACAACGAGGACTTTTTATTGTTTATTTTTCCGATTTTCGGATAAATCAAAGTTGCATCTGATTAGTTAAGGTATTTGAGGGCTATCGAATCGATGGCTATCCAAACCGAAGTGGCCTGGGCTTTTCGTGTCTGAAAATAACAATAATTAGTCAATGAAGGTGATGATAAAATTATGTCATCATTGTAAGTTAATGATAGGACAGGGCAAATGATGTGATATTTCATTTCATTTTGGGCAATGGCCGATGATTCTCAGAACACATAGTTGCATAGGAGATGGGAAATAGCATCAGAATCACTTTGTATTACTTTTTCATTCGAGTTTATCATTTTATCAGATTGCATTTAACCGATTACGTAACATAGCATTTGGAAATGGACCTCTTTCGACGAAATATCGTGAAAAATGAGAGGGACGAAGTTGGAAATCTCGAGTTCGCTACTCACAAATTCATGTAGGTGGCGTGTTGGGGTTGGAAGAAATTTGGACCAAATCAAATGGGTGAAATGCAGGAGGAGGAGAAAAACGAAATCTCCTATCATTCGGATTCAGATGATGCAATCAAAATATCGAATTGAACAAACTACACAGAATGATGAAGTTCGCAAAGTAATATTTGCAAAAAACTAATTGTTATGCAAGAAGAATATCATATAAATATAACGCGGAGAATCTACCGTATCGCTAGCATTTGAAAAGGCAACATTGCATTGATTCATACTCTGATCTTGACGTAAACTACTATGATTCAGACTTAGAATACTTACATTTATGTGTCAATTATTCGGCTTTGTGGATAACATTGCAGAATGATGTAGATTTTACTATAGAATTATGTGCATATGCAAAGTAAGAACAAAGATCTCTAGATTAACACACATATGACTTGCGTCAGAAAAGTCCTCTATTGTTTGAAGAATGAATGGAATAAAGAATCTTGTATTGAATTATTAAATCTGCTTTATGATAAATAAGAAGAGAGTTTATAAAATACCAAAGTATAATAGATAATACCAATAAAGAATAAAATTCCTAAGAGTTCATAACTTATCCGCAAGCGCCGATAAATTCGAATTTTAGGATATGGAGGATAATCTAGGATCACGTCAGGTCTATCCACTCCATAAAAATCCCCCTCTAAATCGCATAAACTGCATGATCTGTAGCGTAGGAGACAAACAAGGTTGGAATTTCGAGAAGAAGCAAATACGAATCGTCTGAAGCAAAAGAAGCGCTGAGAGATAAACTCAGAAGATAAAGTAAGTAATAAGAGGAAAATAGAACATATACGCCATCGACAGGCAATTAATTGCATATCTGATTGCAGAAAATTGCAGTCTGACGAGTGCAGTTCGGAGATGAACACTTTTTCAGAGAACTGATTAGCTGAAGCCTGAAGCTTTACTAATTCTGGCACCGAGTGTATAATTTAGACGAGAAATTATACCATAAACTAATTGCGTAATGGCTAAATTAGCAAATATTTTAATGACGAAAATAAGTAAATTATGATTTTACGAATCTATTCAGTTATCTAATAAATTCATGGAATTAAAATAGTATGATCCAGCTTCAATGATATTTTCATTCTAATTAAAAATAGTGTGAGGCACACGTGGTGCAAATTCATGAATTCCAAGAACCTATTGGATGATCCAATATCTTTTTTCGTGCATTATTCCAACTTGCAAATGGCATGATACACTTTTCATCGCATATTCTCAAAGTAATAATGGCAAATTTTATGGTCTATCATCATAGTCAAACTTCAAACTTTTGATGCTAGATAATAACAAGTTAGCATTTCGAGTAACGTGTATTGGAAAGGAGAGGATGAATTATTTGAGCATATTGTCTACATCATTAGTCTTTCATTCTTTCATCATGGAATATAAGATGACATTAGACAAATCCTTATCCTGACCTAACCTACGTGGCAGAAAGTCTGAAAATAGTCAGCCTGCTTTGTAATTCTCAGGCAAAAAAGCAGTCAGTCAATCTCGTAATCATTCAGAGCTCGAAGAACAAAAGTCCGACATGAAAATATGCAAAATCACACGCAAACTCAGTAGCAGCAAGGTTTTGCAAGAGTGGGAGAAGAAATGAGGAAAGTAGTGAAATTAAAATGAAATAAGAATTAGGAAGGATGCTGGAGATTGCACTACATGAAATTAAGATTATTCTTGCCTTATACCGAAAAAGATTGACGGTCGAATACAGGGTGTATTTCAGAATTATTAATCGAGTTTCATCTATAACAGATGAGAAAATTTGCGAGAATAATGGCTTGCAATTATCCGAAATTGCATCCAAACCTGGCGATATTACCGCTAACTTCTAATATATACATCTGAGTCTAAGAGATATCCATTCTATCATCGAAAAATCACGTCTTGAATCTATGAAGTGAAACAAGAAGCTAAACATATTTGCTGTAAACCCTGCAAAATCTGAAAAATTTTGCGTCGTAATATTCAAATGCAGTGCAGTTAATTGCAAGATTCAAAAGTGAGAATAACTGAGCAGGCCCCTCTATTCAATTCAGTACTCAATCCAAGTCGAGTCCAAAAAGAAAAGAACGACGAAATGAGAAAAGTGAGAAAATGCAAGAGTCTGTGAAGCTGAAATAATTTCGGGAAGAAGGCAATAGATTGAAAACTACGAGGGTGGCAAAATACGAATGAAAATTAAAAGATCGAGGGAAAACTGAAATAATCACAGAATCGGTCTGTCCTGTCCCTTGACTAACTTGTCATTCATAGAAAATTATTTTAAAAAGTACGTCAAAATGAAAGCTGCAAAAGTTCAAAATATACTGATCATTATTTAGCGCTATAAGCTATTTATGATGATGCAGAATGAGATAATTTCGGAGAATTAAATAACGTCATTTCGTTAAATTTCTAAATTTTCATTCAGAAAGCATAGTATTTATCCTAGATTATCCCAAATCCTTATTCTCAAAAGTTTATTCGGCGCTTAATTAAATTCGGAACACTTCCAGGAACAATTATCCGGATTTTCGAAATAACGATCACGAATCACGAATCACGAGATCTGATGTGCGAATTTAGGTTAAACTAAAAAGAAGATTTTGCAACTCTTATTTTCATACTTTTTTTTAGGAATATAAGCTGACTTTGTATATTTTGGATTATGAAGTGTCAAAGTGAAGAAAACAGATTTATCGCTTACTTTTCACCGATTTCACCATCTGCTTCACTACGGGAAACTCGTCGGAACTTCAATAATTCTGCTAACATTTCGTAGTCCTCAGGAAGGCCGACTGAAATTAAAATAAGTTGTCTAAATTAGAGAAAACAGGGTTCAAATTCAGTGATAAATCGGTATGAAGATCTATCAATTTGAATATTTTCTATACACGATCTGATTGAATACTACAAATTCATGATAAATCATGTAATGTTCAAAAAGTTTCAACTTTGACCATTCTCTCGTTCACATCATTTCAACATTAGCCAAGCACTTCTTTCTCACACCTGTTTGCCTACTTCATCATACTTAACTACAAAACACATGTAAGTGTGCATACGATCACTCTGCTCAAAACTGGCAACAATTTCAGTCTTCTAGGAATATACCAGCACTGCGCTCTAATTCGATTGCTTCGTTTCGTCCCGACTCCAGTTTCCATTCAAAACACCTGTCTGTTTTCTCGATTTATACAGAAAGTAGTAGTTAGATTTTTGACATCAGAAAGGAAAACCTGAGATCTGCGTTCAGTTGGACTATAAAGTTAAGGAAAGGGTGAATTACTCTAGTGTTCCAAGTTGAAACGAGGTAATCGACGTCACAGTAATTGAATAAATCAGTCAAATCTAATTGCAAACTAAGCGGAAGTACGCTAATAGCAAATAGGGCCCGAGGGAAGGCATTTCGTACTCGAACTCAGATGAAGATAGAGACACGCAATTCCCAGAAATAGTGTCAACTATTACAGTAGGGGGCTATTTTAGAGTCCCTTGAAACACTCGGAACGAAAACAAGAAAATAATTAAATTGAGTGGGTGATACGTTCATTCATGAAAGTTTGTTCTCATTGCTGAAATATGAGAAGGCCCTATATCTAAGTGTGAAAATATTCATGGAAGTAAACGTGCACAATAAACAATGCGTTCAGTTTTTAGGATTTATTCCTAGAATTTCTTCTGAATTGATCACAATGATGTCACTTCGAAATTTCACTTGTTCGATGATTGCCTATAACAATTGTTCGCCTATTCCTTCGCTCTATTCAAATCACACTTCATCTCTTTCATCACGCCAAAAGTTTGAGCATTTCTTCTATTTGTTCTAGAAGTTATTTTGCCCTTAAACCGTACAAGATGAAACTATAGAGTGATCGTAAAATTTCACTAGTGATTAATTTCATTTCATTACTACCGTATTTCGATAAGTAAAGTGATAAAATAGAATTAGGGCACCTGAGTTGTGCGGCCGCGTTTCGACGACAGCAGTCAAGACGATGAGAAGAATTGGGAGGGTGGTCCAGAACATAGCATGCCGCTTAGAGGCACGAGCGGCAGGCCGGGTAGGTATTACTGGATAGGAATGAGGAATGGGGTCTGTGGGAATGAAGGGAAAGGGAGAGGGAGAGGGGAGGGGAGGGGAGGAGTGAGAGGACCTAAAAAGGGGCAGAGCTGCTGAGGCCACGCCCCTTAACCAGAGTAGCGCCCGACACGCGATTTGCAAGTGCACGAGCAGCTTACAGCTTACGGCCAAAGGAAGAGTCGTCGTTTAAATGGAATAAAATGTGGATCAGCCGAAACCTAGAGGCGGCGCATTTCGCTAGAAAAATGATACCACATTTGGAGTAGAGAGGCATACCAAATTCGAATTCGAAATCAGAAACCACCTTTTATTATATAATGCATAGCAACGTTTGAGAGGTGAAATGGAAATATAAATTGAACAACAAATATAGATTACGGTAGAATTCTTGAAGACAAAGATTATACCCAGAGGTCCACGAATAAATACAGAAAGGAGGATTATCTGTTTGGATTGTAGATCTTCTTCTTGACACGAGTGATACGCCACTCGTTGGGGTCGTGGAATCTGTCGAACAGGGGGTTGATCTTCTGATTCCTCTTGAAGGCCGACAGCTTCGTCGAGTCCCCGATCTTGAAGAACGAGGGGGCAAATTCCACCAACCAGCGGGGGTCGATTGCTGTCACCTGAAATATTGATTTGCTTAGAATATATTCGTCATTTTTTAGAAAAATAAGTGCAAAATTTTAAGACTGAAACTTCAATAAAAACACGTCATTTTATCTATTTCATTTCATTCTCTCTTCATATTCCAAAATACTCTAATCAAGAGCTATATGATTTTGACATTTTGAAAATTGACTTCGATTGAAATACCGATTTTATCGTCCGAAAATTTTGATTTTAGTCTTTAGAAAGTCCGGATTCGAAATGAATTCAACTTTTCAACAAAAAAAAACGAATATTCCAATTACGATCTTCGTCCAACCGTTGACAAGAATTTAATATGATGTTCTTATTATCAAATGTATTTTCTTCGCCAAATTTAGATATTTTGAGAGTACAGAGATCGCTTCATTTCAAATTTGACGTAATGGATAGAAATGGCAATTTGGCATTCACAAAGTAAAAAGGAAATGTCTTTCAAAGTTCAATGGCATAAGAATCAATGTTCCAATTCTATCGCCTATTTATAAAGAAGATGGATCTTACTGAGAAAATATTGTCTAATTTTGTGATTTTAACAGGTGTAAAGCCAATTTTTCGGTACTAAAATGCGTTTAGTTTGAAGGTCGTTTTTTGGCGGTTTTTTTTATTAATCAAGTATGATTTTTGTAATTATTCACTATAACTGCTTCAAATACGTAAAAATCGACCAGTTTGATTTTGGAAATTTTGTAAAATTTGATTTTCGAAGAAACATTTATGATTTCTTGCGAAAGATTTCTCGAAAGTACGGTCAGAAATGTAGCTTATTTCAAGTTTCAGAGATTTTTCTTATAAATATAAAATAACTGATTAGTGACTAATCCTCCAATTACCCATAAAAGTGTCTAGCACCTAGAACATTTTTCATCCTGCATGACGATAAAATAGCCCTATTATTTTGCAACTGAATAATTGAATGAATGTAAAATTCCCTATCAGAATCACGCATTAATTGAATCAGAAATCAAATCTCCCACTACAAATTCAAAGAAACGTCATTTTCTCATTTTTCTCCAGGCAATCGTATTAACCTTAACAAAATCAAGTCAATTTCGCAATGTAATCTTTGAAATTTCAAATGCAAAAATGAAAGATAAAAAGTTTCTAGTCATTTTTCTACCTCTCTCATATATTCCTTCGTGGTCATGACGAGTTCATGGTAAACAACCCATTCTGGCTGATTCTGGAACAGAGCTGAAGAAGGGTGGATGTAGACATTCTGTGCATCTACAAGGGTACGGTAGCCTTCCTGCAAATTCGGGTGTAAAGAATTGATCAAACAAACATTCAGAATACTATCGAATTAGTTTGTTTGAGAAATTTTGCAATTGATGCGTGCAAACTCCTTTTTCTTCATCTTATATTTTCATTACATCATGAGTTTTTTCTTTAATATCTGACGCAAAGTGCATATGATCAAAAGCGTTCGCAATTTAGCCTCGGATATCTTGGAATTGAAATTTCAACTGCATGAATAATAATTATAATTCCATCATTTCCTATGTCAGAATCTAGCTTCCGAATCTAAAGAGTAAAAAGGAAAAGTGTTTTAGGAATTCAAATTCGTCATGTTTAAACAGTAAATTCTCAAAATGTAATTCGGAAATAGCAATTCCTCTAGATATCAAGGCAAGAATAAGGAGAAACAAAGAGATGATTATAATTTATAAAGTTGGTGGTTAGAATAAAAGCAAAATTTTCATGTCATTTTGTATCCAGCCTTACCGCAAAAATATTATTTTTGATTTGCTCTCAAATGAGTGAATACGCTTACCTGAGGGTCCCTTTTGGCGGCATTTCTGAAGAAGCCCGAGCAGATGGCCTTCTGCACTCTTTGCACGTCCCTGCCGCAACTCATCATGTCCAGCTTGTGTCTGTCCATAATTCCCAGCAGTTGTTTTCGAATATCCTAAAATAGGCTAATTTTGCTAATTTAAAAATTTCAGATAATATTATTTTAAGTTCAAAGATGCAGAATGCAGAATTCTGCAACTTGTTCATCTCCTCTTCAAACATGTTATTATTTCTATTCTTTAATTAAAGCACGATATTTCCAAAAATCTGCAGGAGAAAAATGATGATATTTCTTTTCTTTCATCTTGCAATAAAAGTCGTAATATCGTACCTGTGATCTTTTAAGTGTCCTAATTTGGACGTAATTTTCGAAGCACCAGGGCTGACTGAAATGGTGTAGTTTCCACGAATTGTAGACAGCAAGGAGAGTGACGTGGTCGCCTTCGGGCTGGTGGAATTTGGCCTTCTTCTGGTCGGCTTGCTCCTGCTTCTCCTAAACAGCGTCAAATTATTCCACTAATTGAGTTATTATGTTGTATTCAGCTACTTGTCTGCTACGTGGAATAAGCATAAGTGTTGGTGTTTTCCAGAGATCTTTGAAAGGCTTTGTAAAAGTTTGAAAATTTTAGTCTACCCCGATAGAAAAATTGCTAATGGTTAGCAAATATACCATATTCAAATCTTCTCAGACTATATCACAACTTATCAATGTAAATACAAAGCCAAACCTCAAAAAACTTCTGCAAAACTCTAATTGCGATGCAATGTGTTGTTTTCTAGTTTTTAGTACTATTATTATAGCTTCATGCGTATATATGCTCTGCAGTGATTTTTTATGCAAATTGGTGTGTCTAAACAAGTCCCTCTGCAACAGAATGTAATTGTTACTGTGACATCAACAAAGTGGATGGAGTGACTTGCCTTAGGTCGATAGAAGACATTCTGTACGGAGAGCATCGAGACAATCGTCAACACCTCCTCGGAACAGCCCAGTTCCACTGACATAATCAACAGCTTGGAGAGGGACGGTTCCAGAGGGAATTCAGCCATCTAAAATAGAACATGTTGAACTTCTTGATTAAAAAATGAAATAAGTGTTTTTAATAAATTACTCTAAGTCAGTAAAGCTACTCTTGCAAAGCTTATACTGATCGTGACATTTGCAAGCACTCTTCTCGAAAAATAATGGGAGAATTTTCACCATATAAAAAAACGTCAAATTTCTTACCCTCCTTCCCAATCTGGTGAGCAACCCATCTCCATCGAGAGCCGAGAGAGTGTGCAGCTGGTGGAGTGCAGTGATCATGGAGTCGAGTGGCGGGGCGTCCATGAAGTCGAAGTCGATAAGGTTGTTGATGCCCATCGCCTTCAGCTGAAGCAAAGTCGTCGCCAGATTAGTACGCTGGATTTCAGGCACTGGAGTCGGCAACATTTCATCTCTGAATTACAACAGTTGAATAAAGCTGATAGTTGTATATTTCTAAATAGTAAGACCTTGGCAATAAATCATGGGAAACGAGAAGAAATCGTTTGATAAGTGGATGGTAGGTCTTGAAAATAAAGATTCTTTCAAATTTCATTTTTGTGATCAACGGGTCATTGTTATTCAGTGTGTTGCACTAATTAAGGTATTAGTTGCAAACTTTGCAAAACATGAAATATTATACCTGTAAGCCCGTTCAGTGTAGAGTCGATAGCACTTTCCAGGTCCGGTTCTGCCGGCTCTGCCAGCCCTCTGCTTGGCAGCTGCCTGGCTGATGGGGGTCACGACTAGAGCATCCATTCCACTTTTCGGGTTGTAGATCTTCTGCTTAACGAATCCGGGATCCACCACGTAGAAAATGCCGTCGATTGTCAGCGACGTTTCAGCAATGTTTGTTGCGATCACCACCTGAAAATTCATGTTTTGAGAAGGGAATTGAAAAAATGAAGCTTAGAAAATTCAAAGTTAGCATGTGATTTTTAAGAACTTTGAGTCGTAATTTTTTCTTTCTGTGACTTGAAGTAATCCCTGCTCAATGAATAACAATCATACGCATACCTTTCTTTTTCCAGGAGGAGCAGGTTCGAAGATTCTGGTCTGCATTTCGGAGGGCAGAGCTCCATAGACGGGCAGAATGATGAGTTCTGGCACATCTGGACCCAGAGACTTCATTCTTTCGTATAGAACTTCACAAGATGTGTCGATTTCCTCCTAAAAAGTAAAGATTAGTAAATGTTCAGACAGGAAGCATTTGAAATGAAAAGTGATGTATATGAAGAGTGAATTGCTAGAACAAGTCATTGCCTTCTTCTGCGAATTTCATTGTCGTGTTCTTATTTCTTTATTATAAAAATCTAAAGGAATAAATATCATACCTGTCCAGTAAGGAAAACAAGAACATCTCCAGGCGGTTCAGTGAGATGGATCTGCATGACAGTTATGTGCGCTGCGTCCAAATAGTCTGTCTCTGGCTCTCTAAATTAATCTTTCAGTGCCTTCATATCTTTTAATTTCCATACCTTGTGTAGAGAATTTCAACAGGAAATGTTCTACCAGGAATCGTGAAAATCGGCGCCTCGTAGAAGTACTCGGAGAATTTGACTGCATCTAGAGTGGCACTAAAACGAAGAATATTATTTTCGTGAAAACAAAATTCCAAATTCAGAAGATTAGTTATTTTTCTTATTAGAGTTAGAGACTTCGATAAATTCGCGATCGAATATAAATTCTTACCTAGTAATGATAAGTTTGAGTTCAGGTCTTTTCTTGGAAGAAGCTTTGAGCAGGCCGAAGAGAATGTCAGTGTGGATGGTCCTTTCGTGGGCCTCATCCAGCATGATCAGACTGTAGTTGGACAGATCGGGGTCGACCAGGCACTCACGCAGCAGCATGCCGTCTGTCATGTACTTGATGATAGTGTCTTGGCTGAAATAAGCAAATTGCAGTCATCATTCTTAACGGTAGATGAATCTTTGTCTCCATTATTTCAAGCTGAAATGGGAGAGAAAATTGCTGTCGTTGAAAAGAGGGGTGCTTTCCATGTTCCCGAGACGAGCCTTTCATATGCACCCTGCGTGCATAGTTCGTGAGTACTCTTTCCCCCTTTCTTTGCAATGGTTCACCTCGATGACAATGGAGAGTAGTGAGTGTGAGATAGGAATTTAAGGATAATTATCGTACCTGGTGCAGTCCTCGAAACGAATCGTGTATCCGACTTCCTGTCCCAATTTGCAGCCAAACTCTTCAGCGACACGCTTTGCAACGGACATTGCAGCAACACGACTGAAACAAGAAAATTCGAATAACTTCATGAGTTTCACAATGAAACATTTTTTTAGAGGTCGAGAGCGCAAAAGAGTTCATAAGAATCATGGTTCGTAGTTATTTTTTGTTCAAAAAGATATATTCGAGCCTGATTAAAAGTCGTAGAAAGAAAAATAGAATAAAAATTTTAATTGGCGAAAAAAAATTGTAAAATTCTGGATCCCCAAATAAACATTTATCATTAAAAAATTCGCAGATAGAAAAACTATAAGTTGATTTTTGGCACAGGACCGTTTAATAGGATTTACCGTCCATCTACACTGACATTTTATGACTTTTCAATCTGAAAACTACTTGCTTCCTACTTTGAGGGTCTCTATACTACCACTTTTTGAATACTGCCGCGCTTTCGCAGAGAGACGGAGCTTGCGCTCTTCATCTAGAGGAAAGAAATCAAAAAATTAACATACCGTGGTTGCGTGCATCCGATCTTTCCCCTCCTTGCAAATCCAGCCTCGACTGCGTATTGCGTCATTTGAGTCGTCTTTCCAGAGCCTGTCTCTCCAATCACCACGAGAATCTGATTGTCGCACATTGCCTGAATCCGAACTGTCAGAATGCATCTTCTATACTTGCATATGCCTACCTGAATGAGTGGTTTCTTGAGCCCGAAGATGGGCAGCGACTCCCTCTGCTCCTTCATGCTCAGATTCGTTCTCTTTCCATACGTGGCCTTGCCCCCAATCGTCACGTGCTTCATCCAGTCTGGCATTTCCTAAAAATGATTCATTTAAAAAGTGATAAGACGAATTTTCTCGATCTCATTTGGAATTTCTTCCAAAATTAAAAAAAAAATCGATATGCACTAGAATTGAGTTTTTTGAGGATCCATTCAATTTTAACACATCACAAATTTCTATTTCGCGATAACAAATTCATTCTCCTGACAAGCTAATGGAATAAAAATCTAAAATGATCGTGGCTTACCCTCTCCCTCTTGTTGGAAGGTCTGTCATCGTCTTTCCAAGTGCTTCCCCCCTCTTGCATTGGATCGAGAATCCTCGATGCAGTCAGCCCACCCCTCTGCTGTTCTGAATCCTTCTCTCGCTGGGCTTGGATTTTGGCTTCTTTGCGTTCCTTCGACAGAGCTCCCTGAAATTAAGTCATATTATTGGGAAGATAAGTGATCAAAGTAGGATTATTACTAATTGTAAAAAATGAAGTTGGTTTTCAGAAATTAATAAAAGGGGCAACTAGAATAATACGCGACGCAACGGCACGGCTTTTCTACAATATTACGACGCGCTTTTTCTTTTAAAAAAATCATGCCGTATTTTCGTAAATGCCAATAAAAGGAGCTAATTTCTTTACTAGCAAACACAATTATTGATGTTTAGAATGACAGTCGTATTTAGATTTAGATAAATCGAAATCTCAAAATGCATACCTGCATGAGAGCAGCCTGAGCGAGACTTCCATCGGGATTCTTGATGACTTTGACAGGCTCGATCTCCTTGTTGATGACCTCGAAGGACTGTAGGAAAGGCGCTGGATCGTCACAAATCTCAATTTCTATGTCTTCACCGTCACTTTCTTCTGAAAATACAAGATCAGAGATATTATTTCCTAAAAACTATTCTCACGTTCGTCCTGATTGAGGACTCCCGTTTCAGCGTCGAATCCAGGCACTTCAGCCGCAGTGATCACTCCAGCTCGCCTCATCATCTCGTATTCGTATCGCTCTGGAGTCGACATTCGAACGCGATTGCGAGTTGTTCTGAAACGAACCAGTTTTTATCTTTTAAAATCGAACATTCAATCTAAAAATTGGAAAATATCCTGACTTTGTCAAAAATTGAAATGACATAGACATTTGTATTGCATAATTTCCATAAAATCAGGCAATTTTAGGCCATGATATTGACACATAAGTATTCGCAAAATAGCTTACGTAGTAGCAGACATCTTGGGTTCATCCTTCTTCTCCGAATTCGCCCAAGGAGCCTCCGGATTCCTGACAGCCACTCCGATCGCATCTGCACTCAGCTCTGGCTCTGCAGGATTGAGATCCTCTCCAGTTGTCTGGTCGACTTCCTTCATCGACAGGGATGTCTTGCCTCCTTCCATTTTCAGAATCTGAA
Source organism: Diploscapter pachys (assembly GCA_002287525.1). Lineage (NCBI taxonomy): Eukaryota > Metazoa > Nematoda > Chromadorea > Rhabditida > Rhabditidae > Diploscapter > Diploscapter pachys. Next base: position 50,015 of record LIAE01007883.1, on the reverse strand, counting down.
GGATATTAATTGATTATCAAGGGAAAACCAGGTAAATATTTTTCTAGGAAAACATTCAATTCTTTTTTCTCTTTATCACATTGAAAATAAGACTTGGATGGAAGTTAAAAGTTTAAAAACCGAAATTATATCTATATTATATAGTAGAGATGAAAATTGCGGAAATTTAGTTTTGAGCTAATTTTGGGTTTATATGATAGGATTGATCATAGATAGACACCTAAAATTGAAACAAAAAATTCGAAAAATGAGTAAAATCCAGTAAATCCGGATAAAAGATCGCGCATAAATGTGATCATCCAATCGGCTTGATTTTGGTGTCAAGTAAAAGGTTCTTATTTGTCCAAACTCCCATAAAATTTCAGTCCGACTGAATAAGTCTAAGTATTGATTTTTAGCTAAAAAATATAAAGAAATTAGAATAGACAAACCTTGACTTTGACTTTGTCTCCCCTGGAAAGGATGTCGCCCACAGACTGAACTCGCTCCTTCCTCAATTGGGAGATGTGACAGAGACCCTCGAATCGGCCCTTGATGCCCATCAGCTGGATGAACGCGCCGAATGGCTGGATGGAGGACACCCTGCCCTCGTAGATCTGCCCCACTTCGGGCGTGTCAGGCATTTCCTTCTCTCTGCCTCTGTCCCCTCGATCTCTGCTCCGATCTCGTCTGCCTCTGCCATTTCGGTCATTTCGATCACGAGGAGAACGGGATCTGCAAATTATATCTTTGTCGATACTGAAAATAATCAGCAAAGAATAACGCAACAAGGGTATTTTGAAGTTATGATAAGTCAGCTAGTTACAACAATATTCTGTTCGAAAGAAAGATTTCATAGACAAGTTATTCATAGGAAGTGATTTTTTATTGGAAGAGAAATGGCTAACTTCAACAATGGGATTCTTTTGAAAATTTTATTCTACCTCAAAACCTCTTCCTACGAATAACATGTCTCAAGTAAACTCTGAGCTAAAAATAATAAATATAAATCCATCCGAAACCAACCTGGATCTGTTTCTTCTTCTGGAATCCCTGTCCCTGCTTCTGCTTCGACTCCTCCTCCTCTTGTCCCTGTCTCGATTCCTGTCTCTCGAACGCGATCGACTTCGTTCTCGTTTTCCCTTTCCGGAATCAGGCTTTGCAGTCTGCGAAACGTTAGGAGTAACATTTGAACCAATAAAAACTAAATCTACCGCTTTTTGTTCCTTCCATTCAGTCTCGAGATCGGCAAACTGACTCATCAGATCGTTTGCCGAGGCCTTCTTCTCCTCCTTTCCTTTCGAAGTCGTCGGCTCGTTCGCCATTGCCAGAACAGGACAGCGAGCCTGGAAATCACCTTTCTCCTTCCGCATAAATAAAAAATATCATACTTTGAGTTCCTCCTTTGCATCAGAGAGGAGCGTGATCTTGTGCGTTTCCTTGTAGGGCCCCTCTTTGCTCTTCTGCTCCTTCGGCTTGGGCATCATGTGATGGATCAGACGCAGCAGATTCGCTGTCAACGAATCATCGAACTAAAATAAATGTTTTTCAACTTAAAAATGTAAGTATATAATAAATGACAATTTTAAATGACGGGGTGACGTGAGGACGTGCGCGCTATAGTTAGGGATAGGCGAGGGAGTGAAAGTAGGGAGAAATAGTATGGAAAAAGATAGTTCACGACATTCAGTCATTTCTTAGTTGGTCTGTATAAATCTCAGTGAAAAAGTTATCAATTTTGGAAACCTTAAAAAATAAAATAGAATATCATAAATTAGAGCTCTTCGTATGTTGGCGAAATTTTATCCAGTTTTGGTTCAGAGATGCATCGTTAATTTTAGGAATTTAAAGAGGACATTTTCATTTACTTCAAAATTTTTGATTGTTGAATTTATTATTCTTGATGAAATTTACATTATCGCCGAGTCCTTCCTTCTCCAACGCCTTCTTGAACTTGTCGAACGTCCGATTTACCGTTGCCAGATGAATCACGAATTCGGCGACATCCTGAAAGTCACGATGATTTGTTCACTTGGAACTCGTTATTTTTCGAGAAAGTTCGAAAATGTTAAAAATCTTGCAATTGAAAAAAACTAATTTTCTGAAATGTATAGTCAGGAATTATCAAACTGAGCTTCGAAGTAAAACACGTTTCATACTATTTTTCAAATAATAAAAAGATTTCGAATATCCGACCTTATCTCCAACTCCAAAATGGTTCTCCAATTCTGTGCAGACCTTGGATACGAGCGACAGTCGCTCTAGCTCATCCATCGGTGAAAATCTGAAATACGAAAGTGATAATGAAGCCGCAAGTGACCAGTAGAGGAATAACGAAAAAGAAATAGAGGTTAGAAAAAGTAGAGGGGAGAAAGAATGAACTTTTGCAACCAGAGCGCACACTGAATTACGCGGCTAACATTATGGCTTCGATGGGAGGAAATTCGCTAACCAGTGACTGAAGTGATGCGAAACGAGTGTTTAACGGAAGAAAAAAAGATTTTTCACTCTTCCGCACTCGTTACTGTATTTTTGGACATCAATCGCATATTGCAGTGAGCTTTAATTCTGGGAGAGGTGAAACAAATTACCAAACTCCATCAAATTTTCTGGCAGGAATAACAAATGATGCTAAATCGACAACCACTTGCGCGAAAATGATCGAGTGTTGAAATCTCGTATCGAGATAAATCGCACGCGCGAAGCGCTCATTTCCGATCATTCATTCATCTTGTCGTCGTTTTTTTCTTCAAATTTTCGTTATTCTGTGTTGTTTCGTAAAAAATGAGAAAAATTATGAATAAAAAACAACCCAATGGAAGTATGTCTTGTAAAAGAGCTGACTTGAGTATGCAGCGACTTATGATTTTTCTTCTTCACCGTTTTCCCGTTATTTTTTCTTAGCAAAACAGCCTAGTAATGTTCAAAATTTTGAATTAGACACTTTCAAAGAAGGTTAAGCTCCGATTCATGTCGTTAAGAAACGATTTTGGTTTTCAATCTTTCAAAATGAACGTTAGCAAAATTGTACATCGAAACGTTAAGCATTTTTAATGATATTTCGAAGGTTTTTTCTTTTACTTTTAATTCTGATATAGTGATAATCATTCAACCATCTGACACCTCACTTTCTGATGTTTGGGTGTATGAACTCAAATTAAGAAATATGCGTTTATTAGATTCAGAAGTTTGCAAACTTCATTTAAAAAATAACTCGATATTATTGAATTTCATAAATAAAGATTTTTAAAAAAAATTACGAAAATCGATAAACAAAATCACTCTTTGGTAAGTAATTATTAGTATAGCATAACTCACAAATAAATATAGCATCTTCGAATCATAGTAAACATCACAAATGCATAAAAATAAGTTGATAAGTGAATATTTAAAATATAAAATCACTGAATTCTCTTCGGAAAATGACTAAATATGCTTGAGCTTGCATCGGTATGTTCATAATTGCAATTGAAAAAGCGTAAATTATACAGAATTTTTGAAAATAAAAATTCTGAGAAATAAAAATTGAGGCATTTGAGTTCGAAAGAAATAAGTAGAAGAAGTGAAGGTGCCAATATTATCTGAATATTTACAAACACAAAACTTATGATTCTATCAGAGATCATGACTCTGGATAAATGAAAAATGATAAAGCTAAACATTTTCTAAAATGCTCATAGATAAATCTAGACGGTATGCCAATGACCGGCGAATGGCAATCTGTTTTGCGTGTTGCTCATTTGACTCTGAGGATTCATCCCAACTGCACCCTAAAATGGAAAGATTCGATAATTTCTTTCGAAATAATAACCCATTATCAACGACAAAAATGCTCAAGACTTATTCGTCCCCGTTCCCATTGCCGGCTTGTTCAAGATTTTTGACGATTTTCCCCTTCCTGATCTAGTTAAATCAAATTTTAGGTATGCGTGATTTAAAGCAGATTAGGCTTCATCTGACACTCGTTATTTTAACGTATTTGTTGAAGCGCTACTGTGTTGTCTTCTTACAATTGGACTTCTACCAAATTCATGCAATTCTTTACCTGTGGTTGTTGCTGAACTTGACTCATCAATTGATCCATTCTCTGGAAAGCGGATGCAGGCAAACTGCTGTCGAATTTAATGCTCGGTTGGTTCACAACAGGAGCGGCATAACTAAAATTGTATTGTGCGAAGTCCATCTTTCGCAATTTGTCAAGAATCAAGTTACCCTGTAGGTTTGTAGTCAGTATATGACTGCGATTGTGGTCTGTACTGTCCTCCATTGTTCAGCATCGCTGCTTGTTGTGCCAAAAGTGAATCACCAGGGCTAAAACTACATTTTCACCGATATTTTTCATAAGATATCTCGGACTTGGTGTTTTGATAAGATGATCCTGATCCGTATCCATGCAAATCAGAAGATGGTGGCGGGACGCCAACAGAAGGAAGAACAGCTCTTAACATATCCAGGCTCATGTCAGATTAGTAAGCGAAAATGCCGTTTCTTTGAATTAGATTTTACCTTCCAAATGTTGGAGTATTTGAATTAGGGAACGATGATGGTCCCATGTTGGTTTGAGATGGCTGTCCATTATTCATGGTCATCTAAAATGAACTCTTTGCTGAGCATATTACATATTTCATCTCTCACCAATCCACTGCTGCTTCCCCCTGTCTGATATTGAGTATTCGATTCGCTTCCAGTCAGTCCATTCAGATTTACGACTCCATTCACGGGCAGCTGATTCTGACTGGAAATATCCGATGAGTGCACAGGAGATTGAGTTCTACAATAGCGCGAATGTGATAGACTGCATTCGGAAAAAATTACCCATAAGGCCATTCATTTCGCAGATTGGCGTCATTGCCATACAGTTGATTTCTCGGTCTCGGCAATGAACCTGGGAATGCTGTAGCATATCCTTCTGGATCTAAGTTCATCCCGCCACCTCCTGGTGGGTTCGAGCCTAATTTTCCTTCATTCGTTCTTCATCAACGATTATTAGTTACCGTAGTTAATGCCTGGATTGCTTGCTTGGACTTGATTATAGGACTGTGGTTGTCCATATTGAACTTGTTGTTGACCGGAGTTAGGATCGATGTATCCGTTTTGTTGGTTGGAACTGTAGCCAGATCCAGGCGAATTCATGGAGTTCATTGAATTCATTGAATTCATTCCTTGTCCCTGCATATTCGCAGAAGGGTTGCTTTGACCAGGATAGAGGGTGTTGACTCCGCCAGTAAATGCATTTTGAACCCCTTGAGCCATGTTGTTGAATCCGCTCCCAATTGCTCCAGCAACACCACTTGCAGTGTTCGAAATGGCTCCTGGAATTAATTATTGACCGAAATTTTCTAGTATGTCATTTTGCCTGGAACATTGGAAAGATTGATCCATCTTGACTGATTTCCAGCTCCATACCCAGTTTGCATATGCTGTCTGTTGCGGTAATATGCTTCGAAGTCTCTCTGATTCTGTAAATGCAATATGAGGTCATATAGCATTCAATTTGGCTAACGGATGTTGAAATATCTCAACACTAAAACATTCCAGTCAAAAACCTTTTACACATATTGTAGAACAAAAGTTGTCATATTGTCGGATGGAAACGAACGCGAGTCCCGCACCCAAAATTGTACGTCAATTGCGCCGCAATTAATGCGCAAGTGTCGTCAGTTGTTTCTCTCCTTTATTGTTTGTTTTTATTCGAATTTGTGATAATTTTGCCGATTATTATTATTTCTAGTGATAAGAAAAAGTGATATGATGCATCTGCAAGATAAGGAACACTCGTGCTATCGCTTTTCTCAAAGATTATGTGTCCTTCAATAATTTAAAAGAAATTAAGAGCCCCCGAGCTATTCCTGGCGCATCTTCTATCCATTCAGCCGCTATAATCTTCCAAACTTATAAAGAATCTGTAAATTTATCAAAATTCGAATAAATAGCAAATAATAAAGAAGAAAGAAGTTACGACACTTGCGCATTGGTTGCGGCGCAATTGACGCATAGATGCAACTTTGAGTATGAGACTCCCGTTCATTTCCATCCGATAATATCAAATACAAGAAAGTAAAAATTAGGACAGTTTCTGTTCATAATTTATAAGCATAGTTCTGAGTTGTTTTCATGCCGGACCTAGTACACACCGAAACCGAATGCATAAAATTGATATCGAGATTTCAAAATTTTAGCATTTTCTGCATCTAATAATGATATTGTTTTTCCTACAGATGACATTCTGAAAAGTTGGCGAATAGCATGCTTTATCGTCGAGATATTTCTTCAGTTTCGATTTTTAGCCGGTACTTTCGTATTATTAGTCTGGTTAGGATTCTTTTTATGGAGCAGTCATTACCTGTTCGATATTATTTGCTTGAGCATAAGATCTCCATTCTGGAACGAAAAGATAGAAACAGTTTTGTCTGGCAATGTTCAGATAGTCTGGTCCTGAATCGGAGTCTCTCGAGACACCGTATTCTGGAAGGCAGAAGTCGAAGCAGTCGGTGCATTTCCTTCCTAAATCGACCATTCGAGATGGCTATTTGTTGAAATTGATTTGTGTCTGGAGCGACTTGTAATACAAATAAGATAGTTTGTAAAGAATACGAGGAATATTCGCCAACTTGTGCTACAAATCGCCCCAGGTCCACTAGATTTGATCTAACTGACCTCTTTGATCGGCCGCATAATCGAGAGTGATCCATCTGGCTCCATTGCATTCAGGAATCGGCGGGTTGAACCCGACCTAAAATGTATTTTGTCATCGAAATTTTCTTGATATTCTGCATACAGGTGGCGCTTGAGTTGGATTGGCCATGAAATTCCATTGTTGCTCCCAGCCTTGCGTCATTTGCTTCTTCTATATATGACAGTTTTTTTTCTTTTAATATTAATTTAGACATCTTACATTGACGGATTTTCCAGCTGCTTTCCTGAGAGCATTTATCGAATTGAATGCCTGCGTGTTGATGGGCATCACAAAACAGTACAGATTCCTTCCGTTGCTCTTCAGAGCGTCATCGACAATTACTGCTTGATTCTGGAATTATTCACTTTTGAAGTATTGGCATACAGTAGCGCACGCAGTATTGTGGTCGTTAACAATCGAAAACAACTGCATTATCTGGTCATCTCATTTGCACGAAAGTAAAATAGGATCAATCTATCGTAATTCGATGTTAATGGAAATGGAAATTAAATTTCGAAGAAAAATAGAATAAAAACATGCTCAGGGTTACGGTTATCGATTTTTTCCTTTCTTCCCCTTTCACACCTTCTGATTTTGTCTACAATGATTGTTAATACACATGAGACAGTGGTGGCACACAAAAGTTTGGAACGGTGCATGTTATATGATATGGCTCGTAAATAAAATTTTCATGAAGCAATCTAGATGAAACTTAGATGACTATTGTCGTTAGAAGTCATATTCAAGTGCATAAAATGCTAAGGAGATTGGTTTATCTCATGTAGATTTACCCAGTATGTATCTTATATATCATGTACTTTTCCAAACTGTTATCTTACATTGTTGAAGTCGTAGTAATTGATGAAGTTTCCTTTGAAAGGCGGAGCTCCTTGCATTTGGAATCGAGATTGTTTGTCCACTACTTTCATGTCAATCCTAAATTGTTATCTCTGATTGAGATTATTTCAAAGAGATGATATTGATATTGATATTTTTCTGTAAGTGATCTTCGGAAGCAGGCTTGTTGGATCCGACCCATACCGACGGATCGGATCAAATCGGATTGGGCTTATTTTTAAAAATATCGTCGGATCAGATCGGATACTCGTATTCAAAATTTAACAACTTTCGTCTAAGAACCTCATTTTTGCACTTTCATGGTGTAGAAATGTAGAAATTTTCTCAAAAAATAATGTGTATCGGTCTTAGAGAATTGTTACAAAATCATTATATTTTTAAAGAAAGTTTATGGGCATTTTGGTTGAGTCGGGTACGAGTACGAAATTTGGTACTCGTGCAAAACCCTGACCGTCAGCATTCAGGGTAAGCTCTATCACGAAGTTTCAGGAAAATATGAAAGCTGCAAACATTCTTAAATCCCTAATATTGATTGAAGATCAATTTCATGCATTCAGAAATGAGTTTTTCACGAGTATGATTGAGATGAGCACTAAATTCGGAATTGCATACCTGACTTGACCCACTTGTCCTCCTGAAGTAGAATTGCCTGGAGCTTGCCAATTGAAAACAGCTTCCTAAATGGATAATTTTTGTCGGATTTATTCCACAATCTGATTGCTTACTGAAGGTAAAGGAAGAACTTGTGAGAGCACAATGGCTACGACAATTCCTCCAGCAATGAGCATTAGAAGTAGTAGGCAACACCAAATATTTCTCGGTCTAGAGTCGGAATATTTATCATTTGGAGAGTTAGGGGAATATTTGTTTCGATACCTCGAGAACCAAGTCTTCATTTCCTGGAGTCGGTTTCTCTTCTGTCCATCAGGCGGAGTGTTCTTCCGTTTTTTTGCTTGCTTTTGAGCCGATTTTGATCGAGATTCCTGGAATGATTATGTCGTGTAAGGATTAATTCGACAACACACAAAGCGGACTTGTTGTGATTTTTGCTGATAGGACGGATGAGACTGAACGGGCTGCTGCTGAGGCGTGGGCATTGGATTGGTGATGACAGAAGGAGCCCTGCTGACAGGCAGTGAGTGCGAAGGTAGAGTGCCGGCGGGTTGAGGAGGCGTCGCTGTCAATGAAGCTGTTCGACCCGGCTGAAATTGGCACGTAGACAAACACAAACAAGACAGCATTTTCTTTTTAATTTCGTCAAAATTTTCAAAATGGCGAACAATGCATTTACTCTAACCTGGCTCATTGAATTTTCCCTTTTACTAATGCACATAGATTACACAGACAGACAAACAAAACAAACCATGTATTGATGAAAGATGTCGGAAACGACTCCTATATCTGTCGAATAAGAAGAGGTTCGACTCGCCACAGCTGGTGGGGGAGCTTGCTGAAGCTGACATATAAGGCTAGCAAAAGCTGTGCAATTTTTGTGAACAAATTGTAGCATGATTTGACATAACGTGCATTTGTGTGATTCTGCTGAATTCAGACATTTTCTCATGTACGGTCTTACCATCCTATGGTGCTGTTGCATATTGTAATTGTGCACTTTTGCGGTGACATCAGCATCAATCAAATTCGTCCAACTGCTCCGCTTTTTACCCATACCTTGAAATAAAAATAATAATTTTTTGTACTCAGTGTCTACCTGATGATGCAGAATAATCACTCCAAGAGTCCTCAGTCATAGTGTGACTTCGATAGGACGGCGGAGCACCTGAAAGATTGGCGATTTTTTATGATCTAAAAGGCCGCAAGAAGTTCGATTTTCCTTTGCTAAGGGTCTAAAGTGTTTGTGATCTGTTGTCCTTCGTCGGTCAGTCTTTCAGCTTTCCAAGCAGAGCTCTTGAGAACGCTGTCTGCATTCTCATGCTTTGCCAGTTCCATTTCATTCCCCCTCCCCGTTCAGCTTCCCCGCATTTTTGTCCAGCTTACGGTCCTCTTCGCATGTAATCTCTCAATCATTTATCATTTCCCTCCTTCAGCTGTTGCGTCACTCCCGTTCACTTCCACTTATTGTATCCCTCAGCTCTTCCTTCTTGATATACGAACTCTGGTGCAGCTCGTCCGCACGCGCTGTTTGCCTTCAAAATCCCCTGTTCTCTGAAGGCCGACCAAAATGCAAACAACAAGCAGCCGAACGCCCCGAAATGATGATAAAGCGATGTCTTCAAAATGACCGCTTAGGCTCGGCTACTTGCTCTCTCGATCTCAAACTAATTTCTCCCTTCGCTTTGATCTTCGGCGCTATTGCTCAAAATGAACTTTCTACAAAATGGCTTGATGGCATTCACCATTTTATTTAGCTAGGTAAAGGAGTCATTTGAAGACAGGATAAAGTACAATTGATTTGACGAATAAAAGTTTGATGCACTATCATCATACAACCATTAACAAAGCTTGGACCTGATCCAATATTTGTGGATTTATGGTACCTTTCTCCCGATATACCACAATAAAATCAGGTAAGATTTAGGGAATAATCATTTTACACCTTCGCATATGGAATCGAATCAATTTCGCCTGAATGTAGGAATCTATCATATCGCTGAATTTCTAACATTGCAGTAGTCTTTGTAAATGATTTGCCATAACCAGATACACATTCAAGTTTTTATATACTAACTTATGAAGCTATAGTAATGACTCATCCTGTAAAAATGATTTAAATTCTTCCTGATATTGATATTCCCAAAACGTTATTTTAAATTATGCTACTTTGATATTCCTACCTCTTGCTCGCGGCTCGTTTTCGAGCGGCTGGAACTTCATAGGCATTCTCGACATTGAGCTATCGATTTTTGTGTAAATACACTGATCTTCAATCCATAAATTTCTGCTCCCTTGATCTTTCTGAAGATTGATATTTGAAATTTTTTTACAAGAAATTGAGGAAATTGTTGTTGAGAATGGGAATAATTAGTGCAAAACAAGAGGAACGCGGAAAGTCGACAACCGACCAGCGAAAACAATTTCGAGAACTAATTTTAGATTGCAGAGCTTCGAGTTCATTACGGTAAAACAAGAGGGAGAAATACAGCGTTTTAGTTGAGAATAGGAAGAAAGAAAAGAAAGGACGATTTTATCGAAGATTCTTTGTTTGGACAGTGATAGGCGAAAACATTTTTATTCGAAAATCGATCGATCGATTTAGGCCTGTTCTCTGCATATTGCTTTCTTTCAGAAGAGCTCTTCATAATTCATGAAGACCGCATATTTTTAGCTTTCAGTCTGCAAAATGTTAGCTTTTGCATTGCAAATTTGAACATTTAGGCGGATATTTTGTACTCTTTTGCTGCAGGCAAAATTTTAATTTTTGATTTGCAGTTTAGAAATTCAAGCCATGAGAGATGTGATGGAGCTTGCATGTTCACTTCTACATTGCAGTGGGATTAAGAATATCTAGATGTTTGATTCCCTCATTGACATGCCGTCCCTCGCCCTGTGTTGTGTTGTGTGTGTGTGTGGTCCTTTAACTGTCTTTCCCTTCTCTGAACACTTTCATATTCTCTTCCGCATTTCCATTTGCATCGTTTGACTTGTACTCTATCCCTCCAGCAGCAGCTCAATGCCTCACTGCAAAGACGAACCTCTTGTCTTTCTATCCTCTTTCTCCCTCTCCATCTCAAACTCTCTCAGTCCTCAATCCATTCTCCATCCCTCTCTCGAATCGTTGCGAGAGCGTTATGCAAATACGAATAATGTCGATTCAATACAATTTTCGTACCACAACAGTTATTTAAAATTACCGAACAAATTAAGAGAATTTAACGACGATATTCCAGAAATCACACAGAAATTTGATAGGCAATTGTAAGAGAAAATAGAAAAAAAAATCCAAAAGAGCAGAAGAAGAACAAGAAAAAGTGATGATCAGAGATCATTCCAAATAACAACAAGACATCGAATAGAACTCATTAGAAATCTAATTGTTACAGAAATAATATATAAGAATAAGGCGATCTTTACTACATCAAATAATATTCTCATGAATTAAGATATTATAAAAGAACAAATTCAATACAATATCGCCCAGAAATTGGTTTGCAAGACCAAATTAAAGAAGACACAGAAAAAGTAAAATTGACGATGAAAATCGCGAACAGTCTCTCAACTGTGACTAATACAGATGGAGCTTCAGATCGACCAAAATGGCCTGGGGGAGGTCTTGAACTGCTGCTGCTGCTTTGCTGCTGTACAGAGAAACAGACAGACTGCGCGACTTCTCTCCTTTCCCCTCTCTCCATCTCTCGATTGCCCGTTCTATTTCCTGCTGCACCTGAACGGACAACGGACCTTTCGCTCTGCAGCCGGCTGCCTCGGCCTTGCATCTTGCCTCTGGGACTCGGTCTCTGTCTTTCCTCCCTGCATAGTATGCAAATATTTATGTTCGTCGCCGACTCACAGGGAAGAGAAAGGACCAAGGCCCTGAAGCAAAAGGTTCGTGTACTGCAAATGAAAGACTCGCTCACCCAGTGGCTGAAGGAAGATGCAGCTAACCAAGCAACGATAAAAGGATTTCGATGCAGAAACCGAAACAGAAACTGATGTTGAATGAGAAGAGGAGGAGATATCAAGTAACAACATGTTCAATCTCAATTCATTTTCATTCACGCAGATGTCTTCTTCAGTTTCGGTCGAAAATACAACGTTGCGCGTCGTTTTTATAGTCACTAAAATACTGTAGCTTTATTTTTTAGTCAAAACTTTCGTCGTCATGCCATTTTCTGCCAAGTCTTAGAGAAATTTTAAAAATTAAAATAGAAGAGCAGGTATTTATAAGAGTGAACATGTTGGGAAAGTGAAGTTGATCTTCATTTTGTTTCGGAAAAGAGCCTGAATGAATTCTTCCGAAACTTTAAAATCGTGGTTCCTACCTTACGCTGATAATTAATTTATTTTGATGAGTTACTTCATCTTCTTACAAAACTTTTATATCCAATTATCTTATTCATTATATTATTATTATTATGAAAACGTGAGATTGCATATTGTCGATGAACGATAACTTGGAATAAAGAAAAAAAAGGATGTGTTTCTTTCTCCTTCTTTTGTAAACTACGTATCTTTCTCAATTTGACGACACTCTTGTTTTCTTTTTTCTCAATTTTGTGTTAATTGTCGATTAATTTTTAACAATATCGATAGAATGCAATAACTGGAAAGTGTTCATGGTGAAAATCCCGCTAATTTTGATGACGGAACGAAAAAATAAGGAAAATCGTCAAATGAACAATTACGTCTGAGTGCGCATTTTGATGCTCAAAAGAGGAAGAGCAAAAATGCGTCCTTTCTACTCTATTCCAAGTAATCGTTCATCGATAATAACTTTCATTGTTAATGTATATGTTTGAATAATGGGATTAGTGCTCAATGATGCTGAGAGATAATGATAAACGTCTAACATATTTCTCCACACATTATTCAAAGTATTCATTTTTGATGAAAAACTTGAATATGTGAATCACCAAATATCCATTTATCATTTACCTACCTTGATGAGATTATTTCATTAGTTGTTTTGAAATGTGCAATATTGAGTATCCAAAACGTGCTCATGCGAAATAGCATGTCTCATTTATTCATTTATCCAATCTGCCTGCAGCCTGTCTCTTTTCCACTGATAAGTGATAAAATAAAGCCTCGTCTTGTGCGGCACGACCATTGGATTTATTTAGAGATTTGGAGATGTCGAGGGATTTAGCTAAGGGAGGAGAGGAAGAGAGGAGGGGATATGAAAAGAGGACAAAAGAGGAAGAGGGGAGACAGAAACTGAGATTGAGGCAGACGAGTTACGAGATGAAGCGGGATGCTGAAGAGTCAACGAGTCGAAAGATATGTGAAGCTGTGCAGAGAGAGTTGCATTTTCATTTTGCGCATTCGCGCCGTTTTTGTCCATATGACTTGTGTTAGATGAAATTCGGAATGTCTGATTTTATATCTCCATAAATTGTTCCATGTCTTCTCGTTCTCACTCATTCCATTCCCTCATTCCCCTTCTTCGAATTGTAGTTTAGTCGTGTAACTTTTCTATATCCTTTTTCCTATTTCGACGAGAAGTTTCACATGAAGATTATCTGAAGCTGTGAAATGATAATCTATCATTTGTGCTAAAATAAGTCTGTCTAGATCTACTAGATACGATTGGAAATGAATAATGTTTGCGCTTTACTCTTTTCGATGATTTATTATAGGTTTATGTTTGTAGAGAGCATGCGATGTTGGCGCTTTCAGCACCTTTTCATCGAAGATTAGTATCTTTTCCAAGTTGCTCTATCTAATTGGTTCAGTCTCGTGCCGCAATCCTTCCTCTGTCAAAATCCTCTCATCTTCCAATTAGCCCAGTCCAACCCCATCTCTCTGTCCCTTGGCTTTCCACTTCCTTCCCTTCTTGGCTAGGCTTATTTGCTTCGAATTCAGTATCAGTCCTTTTTCAACTTCTCTATCTGCCTCACGCAACTCTCCTTGTTCTGTCCCTCCAGCAGCATCAATCATCGCTCATTTGCACATGAAGTCTCAGCTTATGAATAGTCAATTAGTCCTGTTTGCCCTCTACCTTTCTATACTCTATCTTCGAGACATTCGCATTGCATTCGTCGCAAGGATGCACTTAACAGTGCCATTTCAGCAAATGACTACAATAACCGAACTGACCGATCAGCTCAAACTCATTCGGGCTCGTTCACTAAGAGCCCTTTCTCCGTCAAGATTCCGATCTAAACAGAAAGAATCCACAGAGGCTACCGCAACCTCGGCACCTCCAAATGCTCTACCAGAATTCCAATTTCGGTTTCAGGTATCAAATTCAGTTTTCCTATTTCTTTGTCCATGAAAGTCTAGATTATAAGCCACCAGCGGTATATTTATTTGAAAACGAAAACTTGAAATATGGCCATTGAGTCATAAATGCGATAATCTATACAATGCTGCTGCGACAAAAGTCAACTAAACTCGCGTCAGATTATGGCTTCCCATTCGCTTTGTTCCAGACTTTATCAGTTTTGTCTGCAATTTGACCCTCTTTCCATCATCAATTCCATTTTTCCTATATCGAACCGTTCGCTTTCCACTCTATTCACTCTTTTTCACCATATCTTGCCCTAATTTCAAACAATTTTTTTTGCGTCATCTCCATTCATTTTTATTTGAATGTATGCCACTGTGCACCAGCTATTTAACTAGAGTATTTCTAAAAAAGAATCGCTTTAAAACCTAACTTTCTATGAAGACGTCGTATTGAAATGAGCAAAATTACCAAATTTTAGTTTTAATTAAGAAAAATTTCATTGTCAAGCTAGGGATAGCAAGTATATACAAATAAGTTAATGAAGATTAGAAGGTATGTTCAACTAATTTGCGATTTTACTTGAATCTATCCTGCCTTACCTTACCCTCTATCCTACCTTATCTCCTTACCTACCTACCTCTATCCTATCTCTTTTCTATAATATCGCAAAATTTCAATTGTAATGTACATAATTCACATTAGAGGTGGTGTGGTTTGATACAAACAATTTCATGATGCTTGGAATGTCTCAAATTTGTGATAGACGAAGGTAGTACCCGATACATGATTTCTTCTACGGAGATATTACTTTGGTGCGCAGTGACCGTTCCCCGTTTATTTTATCTCCTTTATGAGTGGCTGGATCACCAATGTTCACTTTCATTTTCGATATTAGCCTTCTGCGATCAATAATGATGATTTTCAAACTGTTTACGCTTTTTAGTTTTCCAGTAGAAAATAATAGCCCTCGGTAGCTGCTTATTTATAAAATTATATGTTTGTTCCAATGACTCTGAACCTTCAATAAGCAGAAAATTGCAAAGATGTTATCAAATGTGAAATGCGTTTGATAATATTTTGACTTCAATTCAATTTGTTACTACAAGGTCCGAAAACATCTTTTGTCTTCGAAATGACTTCTTAATTTCTTCATCTCCATTTGATGGTTGAGTTCAATTTGCGTGTTCCTCTCCTCTTTTCTTTCTCCTTCGTTCTTTAGCTTCTTCGTCTTTGCTTCTTTTCTTTTCATCAGCTCATTTTCCATTCCAAGCAATGCAATTGCGTCAATGTCACGATGCGGCTAAAAGAGAACAACTAGCCGAGATTATGAAGATCTTAGAATTGGAAAGAAGGCATGAAGATGGAGAGTCGTCTGATATACGACACAGCCACATGTCGGGGCAAAATTAAAGAAACGAATCGAAAGCTCGAAACAGAATAAGTTAGATGCCCGAATGCGAATGCGAATGCGACTGGGGATGGGGAATGTGGAATGTGCATTTGAAGGAGGTCAATGCGATGGAAATGGCTTGAAAATAGCAGGGAATTGGGGGAGAGTGATAAAGAAACGGGCAAAAAGTCAACCAAATGTGGCACAACTACGAAAAAAACTGCCAATGGGAGTCATGCCATCAACTTCTAGTCTGCAGACCCATTTTGGAAGCAATCTCCCCTTCCCGTCTTCTTCCTCCACTCTTCCCTCGTTTCGCTCATATTTCACTCATTTTGATCGCCTAAATCCAATTCTGCAGTGGTTTTTCTTCCTCGTGGTCTCCGCACATTTCTTCTTACATTTTTCGCTTCAATTCTATCGAGTTTTTTTAGTTTTCATATTGGTTTTTTTCCTTCGAGCAAAACTCGAATTCAGCAATGAAGTAATGATATTCATGTGATGTCAGAAAACTTGGAAGTGCAGTTAATGATAATGCATTCATTTTTTATCAACTGACTGGTCGAATCAATTAGCCTGTTTCTCTCTTATCTGCTTTGTTGCTATTCTCGAACGGTTTTTCAATGCCCTGTCAGTCCATAAAACATTCTCTTATTTTGTATCACTTCTTCCCCAAATTTCAGTAAAAAATTCGAAAAAAAAAATCTATTATTTGTGCCGCAATACGCAACTTTCGTCGTTGTTTTTCAGCATTGGACTGCAAAATTGAAAGATGACAAGCAGAAACAGCGTGAAAGTGTGAAAAAGAGACTGAAAATGGGCAAAATAGAGAAAAGGAAAGAAGGAAAAGGGGAAGCAGACACATGGAGGAGCAGCTGCACACTCCACTCATTCAAGAAAAACAATGGCATTTCGAGAACCGAAAGAGAAGAGGTTGGAGGGAAAAGGACAAGGGGAAGAAGAAGGGGTCGAGAAGCAGGAGGAGATTCGCCTCTTCTGATAAGCAATTCACATTCTGCCAGTTTGCAAAAAGTTTATCCACGTTTTCCCCTCTTCTCTTGTCAGACGTCCGTTGAACATCCTGTATGTGTCAGTCTTCATCTCGAATACCAGCACTTCTTTTCGGTCCTGTTCCTGTCGGTCTCGTTACTTCCCGCCCTTCCTCTTCATTTCTCCCTGTTCTCCTCTCTAATTCCCTTCTCTTTGTGTTGTGATTCCTCTCTATTGTTTTATCGATTCCCTTCCTTTCCATTCAATTTTCACCCATTTCGATAAGGCAATTTGCACTGGCCAGTCCACTGGCAGCAATCCCCTTTTCACAAGCATAGATTAGGTGAAAATTTCGAAATTCTAACTTTTTCCCTTGAAATGTTGGTTTGCATCGTCAGCCCTATAAGAAGTTTTATGAAGATGATCTGAATCTAGAATGTTCGATCTTTATTGTGCTGGATTCATATGACAGATTGATAGCGATCTTCTAACCTAATTAGATTTTCTCCCCATATGCTGTCATTTTGTTGATTGAAGGTCAGCTTTTTTCTAATGAATTTCACTGATTGTTTTGAATCAAAATTTGTATCGATTGACAATTTTCTACCGGTTTCCAAAATACTACATCGCTTATTTAACCATTCGAAGGGCTATTATCTTGCCCCTGTCGTTTCGCTGTCCAAACCGGAAATGTGCGAGTTTTGCGATTTCCGTTTGAAATATTTGAAATCCACCACCCTGCTCATTTCATTTGCCTTCGTCTTCCAGCGATTACTTCTTCTCTGCTTACTTTTAGCTGCTCTTTGCATTGTGACGCCCCCACAAATTCGATAAGAAGCAGCTGCTCTGTTCAGTTGCAGTTCTGGATTTTTGCATTGCATTGCTGAAATCTGAAGGCAGCGGAATGTGCGCGACTCTTTTCTGCCATCGAGAAGGCGGAAGAAGAATAGAAATTGTCTCTTTTCACGCATTGCGTTTACACACTACGATTTACATAACTACTATCGTTGGCAAAAAATCTCGTATCTCGAGAATTCGTCACTAATAATGGACCGTTTTCAGATGGAATACACAGTTAGCGACACTGATACGATAGAGCGGATTGCCGCTGTGCACGACTGCACTGTTGGGGAGCTGACCAAACTCAACAAAATGGGATCCAGAATGGTAAATATTTTACAGCTCTTTAAAATTACTTAAAAGATGTGATAAAAACAGCAGACTGGTAGAATAATAAGAACGATAATAACTAATTTAAAAAAAAAAATGGAAAAAGGTCAAATGAAACATGAGTTGAAAAAATGGTGTTCGAAAACGACTTATTCTCACGCATTTTACCAACCACTTGTTTTCCGTCAGCTTGCGTGCATCGCGCGTTTTTCTTCATTTGCCTCATCAAATTTATGATCAAAAGCAGGCCGATTTTCCAAGTAATCTCTTATAGTTTATTCCGTGATTCTGTATCGTGCAATGATATCTTGTTTGCAGGTTTTCCCCGGTCAGAAGATACTCGTTCCTCTCAAGAACGACGACGTTTTCAATGAGTCAAGTGCGTGTGCGGCCGGAGCGCAGGGAACCAAGCTCAATCCCATCGCGGCGGGGCACGAAAGCATGGGTATGAATTATGGTTGTGCTATTTATTTTTGAAAAAAGATTCGAATAACAAATGAAAATACTTGCATTGTTATATCTTTTTGCGAAAACAAAATTTGAACAGTTTCTAATGTTGTGAATGCTGAAGCTTGTTCCTCTTTGGAAGAGAATAATCATTTTTCTTGACAAAGTACTAGAAATTATCTAAATTTTTCTGCCTGAATGTTTGAAAATTTATTCGAAATGTAAAAAAAAATGACGGGAATACAATTCCTTACAATTCAGCTGACGGTATTCGGAAGGGCCCTGGAGGTGCAATTCCTGCGAGACGCGGCTCATTGACGAAGACGAAGAGTGCGCCTGTCGGGTCGAGCACGCAGAGCGAGGATGCTGACGAGGACTGCCTCCAGAGATTCCTTAAGATTAAGGTAAGAAAAAAGCAAGTAACTTGAAGGACGGCATTGAATGTTCAGGTAAAGCAACTTACCGAATCTGATGGAAATGTAAATGGCACTCTCCTGATCACGCCGAATTGCTTGATGTTTGATCCCGACGTCTCTCATCCACTCGTCAAGGAAAACGGTTCTGACCTATATGGAATGGTTGCCAAGTATGCTATTTTTATTCGCTTTTTGCAAAATTAATGGTAGAAGAGCTGCCTTTTTCAAGCATTTTTTCAAATGCACGCCTAATGCGATACAGTTCTTCATTTTTAAGAAAAAGAATACAGCAAACTGCACTATTTAATGCATCTCCTGAGTTATTGAAAAATTCGATATAATTTTCTTGCAAAGCTGTTCTGTTTTCAGCATGGAAGAGATCGTTTCTGTCTCAGTTTACAAGGAATTCTCTAGCATAATGGGTGACATTACTGAGAAGAAGAAGGAAATCTTTGACCCAGAGCATGTCCGAACGCCTCCACATACACCTGCTGTAGGTTTTTTTCTTCTATTTTTTAAAAGAATTCTATAAATTGAAGATCATTTCAATAAATTGGCAAATCATTTGGTTTTTTCGTCAGTAATATTTTTCTTATAAGATAAAATGAAAATAGCGAGTAAAATTAAACAAAATTATTTTAGATTAGAAAGAAAGAAAGTAAATGATAATGTTTTCAGAAGTCGGCAAAATCGACTGACTCTGTCGACGCATCTGAAATTGAACAGAAGAGTGGAGCTGAACAGAAGGAAGAAATTGAACGTGCAATTGACATTCCGGGCTCGGAAGCAGATCCTTCCAAAGTCGACTTCTCCCTGGGATCCTACCAGGATGCAAGTCAGTCCTTCAAGACGGAGGATTCTGATTCGGCAAGTGACGTCGATGATCAGGTTAGATTTAAAAATCATTAAAATTTTCAATTTAAAAATTTCAGTCCAATTCGCAGTCAAAGCTGATGACAAGTGAGACATATTTGCCTTCGATTTCGGAAGAGACGAACAAGATTGAATCTCCTGAGGAATCTGGTGAAAAGCGAAGGACTTATTCGGAGGCTACTGCTTCGGGTTTGCAGTTTTTTTTTCATATTTTTGAGAATTACTTGAAAATTTTTGTCAAGTTCACGTATCATCCCATTGACAAATTCATCGAATTTGACTTTGAAGTGAATTTAATTGAGAATGAAAGCAGATGAAGTTTTCATTTGAATATGCATGTACTGCGTAGGCTTTTCTAAAAACAACGATTTATTTGACTGATTTCAGCAATTGATGTCCGTCGCCGTTCCCGCTCCCCGAATTCCCAGAGCAGTGAAGACCGTCCCCGTTCGTTCTCTGAATTGGATGCCCCTCCCACTCCAACTGGAATCGGCAGATTCTCTCCAAATGCAGCCAGACGTTCTTTCGGAAAACTGGGAAGAACTCTGAGGTAATTTCTTTCCTGCTAAGAAAATAGACACAGTTCGAGTAGATTTTACTAAAACTAAAAATAATTAGTCTTACAAATTAGTTATCATTGGCATACAATATGCCTAGTTAGGAGTAGATTTTCACGTGTTTGAATCATTACAGATGGCATTTTTTATTCCAGAAATTAATTATTTTCAGTGCTCGTGCAAAGTCGATTCAAGGCCAAGTCGCTCAGGGGGCAGAGAAAGTTGCTCAGACTGCCGTGCAGGGAACGAAGACTGTCGTGACTCATACGAAGAGTGCTGCAGACTCGATTCAGACAGGCATCGAGACGGGAGTGAAGGCTGTTGGAGAAGTGGCTGTGACTCAAGCAAAGGCTGCTGTCGACATCGCTGGCAGAGTGGTCGACAAGAGTCAGTCCATCGTATCTGATGGAATCAACGGAGTACAGGATCTATTTACTGTTGAGGTAGATTTTTTTTTAGTTTAGCTAAATTTCATTTTGAAAGATTTTATGATCAAAATTTTATTTCAGAATTTTGTTCGGAATCTTGTCATACATACTATTTTATTAGCTTTCCTAATCATTCAAAACCTTTTATTTCAGGAGCAGCGCACCGTTAGTCAGATCCGTCGCGAACAGTCACTGGCAAAACTAGAGGATCTGAAGCAGCGAACGAAGAAGGCTCGGGACGATGCAGTGGCGAGTGGAGCCGCAGACGCGATATTCGCTTGCGCGACCTCTGTTGACGAAGGGCCTGATGTGCTCGCTAATGTGGATAAACTTATCGACAGGCAGCATAGCAATGTGAGTTTGATACTTTATGATTTAATATAATTTTTAAATTGAAAAAATCGGGAAACTTATAACATAATGACAAATGAAACAGAGTCGAGGAATTAAGGAACCATTATTTTTGCGCTTTCACAAATCAGTGTTCTATGCATGTTTGGTTGCAGATATTTTGATATTGTTGAGTCAGAGTTATTTAGCATAGAACATTTTTAAAATAAAATATCGTTCATAAAGCCGAATTCTTGACTCATTTCTCCTAATTATCTGCAATTCTTTCTGATTCAACGATAACGTAAATAATCCGTTCCTAATTCCACTATAAGTTTCTTAGTTAGACATTTCTAGCATTACATAAAATTTCAAATGATAAATATCGAGTGTGAAAAGCGAATAGTATTTACTTGTCTAGCATCCATAAGCAATTCCCAAGCAAAATGTCATATTTTCAGGGCTCAGTTCCTGCTTCCCCTCAGCTACCCTATTATATGGCTGTTAGACTCACTCGCAAGAGACGCAAATTGAGAAGTAGGTCCTTTTTTGTTTTTGTTTTTTTCATTTTCATATTTCGTTCTAAAAACTCGTTCACTCTTCAAAGCAATCATTTCCATTTCACAATAAGCCATGAAGTAGATTATGCCTGATTTTATTGAACATCTCAGGACTAGTCTCTGATAGTTGAAATTCAAATCACAACTTCTTAACTGCATTTCTAAATCCTCCTTTTGGGCGTGTGAACTTTTAGGTATTTGAACTCCCTTCAATTTTTCAATCTCAATTTTACCTTGTTTTTGTCTGTTCAGCGCTAACTCCGCAATTGAATCTCGCTCTTTCGGTTGTATGATTTCGCGTTTGAATTTGAACCCATTCAAATGGGATTTCCCATATTTTTTTGCAAATAGAAAGGGGACTAAATTGGTTGAAAATGTGAGTGAAAATGCTGAGCTGAATGATGCAGATCACAAGGTTAACGGATGAGCCAATAGAGCAAATAGCACACACGATTTGCCGCTGATGTGTACAGCATTACTGTTGCGGGGGTTCCCTTGCCAGTTACACTCGTGTAGTTGTCAGGCAATTAGCACTATTATCGTATCCCCTTCCCCTATATATATTCAACACTTTCGAATCCAGATTGCAAATTCCATTCCACCAGACCTGTTCTGTGATTCCCCACAGCTCATCGACCTGACATCGCCCGACCTATCTTCCGCAATTATATCCCAGTTTTGTCTTGTTTTCTGCTCACTTTAGCAGTCACTCGTTCCAGAAACTCTGAACGACATTTCCCGTAAAAAGTCATTAACTTTTACAAATTGAATAAAGTGACTTGTAATTTGCGAGTGCGAAGTTAGAGTTTGAGCAGTTGAGTTTTGAGCTCTGGTCATTTACACAAGAAAACTTCTGGAGAGAATCCATTTGAGTTTTGTTTTTAACTGAGTGACTGATTGCTTTTCTTTGCCTTTATCCTTTAGGATCTTCCCCTTGTTTTCCCTTCTTCGTTCTGCATTTGCATCCATTTTGCATAGTCGGCCTGCTTTCCTCTCACTTCTCATTGATCGTCCCCCTTTTCCTCTCCAAACATGCAGCATTTCGCATTGCATTTCTCCCTATCCCCAGCAAATAGCTCTACCTCTTCTTTCCTTCCTTCTCCACTTCCATTTAGGGAATTCCTTTCCGTTACGTTGTTTCTACGCTATAGTTTTGGTTTTTGCTTCACTTCATGTTGAAATTTCATCACGATTACTAATTATCAGGAAAGACGTGATGTCAAATTGGTGATCGTTAAAAAATCACGAACTGTTATGAATTAACAGAAGTTCTGTTTGTTTGGAGATTTTATCGCTCTTCCCTAAACAGAATACTGACTCGTCTTGCAATCTTCTTGTGACAGATTTCATGCATTTATTATTTTGTCACTTTATAGGAGCCTCCCCCAGCCAATTTTCGACTTCCTACGAGGACGACATCGCCTTCGGCAATCGGCTGAAGAGGGAGTTCTGGTACGCGATTCCCCCAAACAAGGCCTACTTCATCTATCACTTTCTGCTCAAGTGGAGTCCTGAGAAATACGGGCAGGTTAGAGAGATTTTTGCCTTAGAATTATTTATCCAGCATCGTACATCTGAAATGTAGTGGACAGAAATTCGAAAATGAAAATCTATATTCCCATTATTGAAATATTTAGAAACATTTTTATTCTTAGCTGTGCAAATTATATGGAAAATAATACATTTTCCCGTTTACAATATGCGATGTTGAAGTATTACGATTTTTTTTACTTCTTTTTGAATTGCCACGTCATTTTTATGGAATTTCTCAATTTTTTTTGTCAAATCTTGTCGCAGTTCAGTTATGCCTTTCCAACTGCCAAGCGCAGCTTCGAAATTTATTTATTGCGCCCAGCTTTTGAAACTGAAAAAAAGCATCAGAAATGCAAACAGAATTTGTATAGAACGGGGCAAAATGTGATATAAAGAAGGAAGTGTTTGCAGGACACGACGGCTGAAGGAGAGAATCAGAATTCGGTAGAGACTGGGGAAGATATGCAGAGAACTGTGCACAAGAACGGCAAAGGGGGATTCATCATTCTCGATGCAAATGACGATGACAAATTAGCAGGTCAGGAAAGTTTCAGTATGCTTTTCAGGGGAATTTAAATTAACAAATTTTCAATATAAGATTTGCCTTCAAACGACAAAACATAGCCATTTTAGATTGCACATTTTTCTGAAGAATCGATTTTATCGGAAATTTGCGATAGTCGGTTTTACTCACAAGCTAAAATTTCCATATGTGAATAATCCAATTAGTTCTCGATTGCACGATTTGACTTAAATTGGGCCTGCATCAAGTTCTGTATGAACTTTCGAAAATGTCAAAACACTCATCGATCTATTGATCTCCTGCCCTTCATTTCGTCCCAGATAAATCGAGATTAGCCGCGAAATGAGAGAAGATGCATAGCTTCTGTTTCTCTGTCTCAAGCAGTCTTTCCATTCAGTCACGCTTCCTGTCATTTCTTCTATTTCTCCTTTCCCATTCCTTCTAGAAATTGCGATGTAAAATTTTCATTTCCATGCATAGCTAAACACTTCATCTTTCATTTAGTTATTTTTTTGCACTGCGATATTGCAGTTCTCGAGTGTGCAATCTAGATGTATTTGGTCCAATTTTCCATGTGTTTGATTTAGCCTGCGGCGTTCTTTTATTTCCAGCTCTGAAATAATCCTCGATTTGTCCGAATCAATATTTCCTCGGGCGAGATGCAGAGATCTCTCTCATTCGATTAGTGTAATATCTGTGGATTTCAGGCGACAAGCCATCGAATATGTTCGGCTCGTCTCTGCTCAACAGGGAATGGGAGCTGGTGACTGTGAGTGAGATGTGCCGAAGGCTGGATTTGGACGAACTCGACAAGGAAGACGAAATGCCCATTCCACAAGGAGCCAATCAATCGATGATTCTCGACGAAATCATGATCAGACAGGCAAGATTTTCAATTTAGTGGTCGTTTATAATTATTAGAAAATTCATCCACCTATTCTTTGGTGTTTTTTTTTTTCAAATTGAAAATGAGCCTGGCAAATGAGGGTTGGAATAGCTCAGCGAAATAAAAAATAAAAGATACATGGAAGAAGGGTAAACGAGATAAATTGCAGATCATGGACATTCTCCCACCCCGAGCTGAAGGCTACCCTTGGGTCCAAATCTACAATTCCGAGAAGCACGGATTCTCACTGTCCACTTTCTACAGGTATCGATGATTTTTCGAGCCTTTTATTTCATTTTTAAAATCTTTTTTCCTCTTCTAAGCTATTATACTGTGAAGTTATCTGCAATGAACCGACTTATTCAATATTGATATCTTGTGTTCAGGAAAATGGCGGAATTCGATGAGGACTTGTCCCCTGTTCTTCTCATCATCCGAGATACCAAGGAGCACGTTTTCGGTGCAGTTGTGTCCTCTGCCATTCGTCCGAACGACCACTTCTTTGGCACTGGCGATAGCTGCTTTTTGTGGAGATTCACCGGAGAGGTGCCGCACACAAGGTTGGACATTTCGAAGATATTCTACATTTTTAAACAAATGTATACCATCATTTTCAATTTTTCTTCTTAGAAAAAAAATTTCAACCAATTTACATGTATCTAAACTTGCAAAGTTATTCCCTTTCTTTCACGATTCAAGGCAGCTATAATTTGGATATTATTCCTTCGATTTTTCAGAGAATTGCGTCAATACGCGTGGACTGGGGATAATCAATTCTTCGTGATGGCTTCCAAAGATTCCCTTGCAATTGGCGCTGGCAGAGGGCATAATGGGTTGTGGTTGGATGGTAAATAATTAATTTTTCAAAGACTTCAGTTTTATTTCATAACAAATCATATTGAATTTTTTGTTTATGAAATTTTTCAATTCGTATGCCGAAGTTATTTATCTTGGACTTAAAAATGCAATAGTCCATAGCAAATATTTGAAAACGTATCTTGTAAAAACTAATAATCCAGTAGTTCGGCAAATGACAAGATCTTGACAACAAGATTCTGAAATAACAAAAACTTATTCTTTCTTAGCTAACTCCACTCTCTTATTCAATATCTTCTAAATAAATCTCGTTATTTCAAATCCTGTTGTTAAAAGTCTGTTATTTACAAACTGCTAATAATCCATAAAATTTCCTATTCAATACTTCTAGATAGGTGTTTTTTAATAAATTTTAAAGATTGATAAAACCATTTCTTTCGGTTTTATCTTTGAATATCTCAGCTGATCTGAACCATGGTCGCTCGCAGAGATGCAAGACGTTCGACAATGAGCCGCTGGCTGATGACGACGAGGACTTCGTCGTTCAGTTCATCGAGGCTTTCGGATTCAGAATGTAAGCTCTCCATTTCATGTCAGAACAGTTATGTAAGTATCTATTTATCCTTTTTCTCAATTATCCCAACAGATTCACTTATTTTTCTCTTTATTTTATTTTATTTTTGTTTGTATTTAGTCATTAAATTTACATGATTAGTTAAAATATGCCATAGTCACTCCGTCTATTCATAATTCAATGAAAGCAACTAGATTATTCTATTTCGCTTTTGTATATATGAAATTTTTCTTTAATTATTTAAAATATTTGGCTGATTCTAAAAGTCGATACGAGTTGATATATGCAGTTTTTGCAAGTTTATCATACTTGAAACAAAGCATAGATTTAGGGAACAAAAGGCATGAGATAGGGCTAGAAAATGAGTGAAAAATTAAGGTTTAAGTGCTAAAAATTAGGTAAAAAATTGATAAGACTCGACATTTCAAAAATTCAATTTTTTATATTGAAAATTGTCTTTATCGTTTTATCGATGAAAATGCTATTCAATATTTCGTTATATAGACTTTTCTTTAGAAAACAGACTCGAACCAAAGAATCCTACCGACAACTTTTAGTATATCGACTTATGTCACAGCCAAATATTTTAATTTTCTTGTTAGAGATTAGAACTTTGTGGGTTCTTTGTTCGAATTTCTCATTTCTCAGTAGTCGGTTTTGGCATTCTGCACATAGATGTTCTATGTACAAAGTCAGGTATTCCTTCCTACTCTAACCTATTCAGACATTTATGGTTTTACTCCAAGAAAACAAAAAATTTAGACATGATTGACTTTATTATCTCGAATATATTTTATCCATTCAAATATTCTATCTGTTGCTCCTTTATCCTTTACACTCCCGAAGTCTTCCTCATTTCAGATTTACTCATACATACTTCCACTTCTACGTTAACCTTGTGTATTCCTTAGTCTTTTATGCGTGATATCTCCATACTGGTATCTGTCAGCAATTTCTGACTCTTCTGATTTTAGAATGTCGATTTTTATTATTGACTCTTTGTGAAACATAGGATTGTTGATGGTATTTCTCAAACTGAATCCAAAAATCATCAATAATCCTAAAACTTTACTTGACAAGAGTTGTTTGTAAGATTAGTGGGGAATTTTTCACGTCTCTAATGAGTATCCTTCAATGAAGGTAGAATAGAATGATTTTTCAAGATATTCGATGAATTGAAAGAAAAATTCAATCTTCCACAAATACATTCGTTACATTTAGGGGTTCAGTTCGCATGTACAAAATAAACGAGTTATTTTTATTTATTTCTTCACAAAATGCACGTCAAACACAGAACACTGCTGAAAGATTGACTATCTTTGGGTCGCCGCGGTTTTTTTTATCTCATCAATATTCTGATTGGTTACTCAGCTAGGCATGGAGAAAAAATCATAAAAATTCATTCAGTAGAAACTTCTGTGGAACATGCGAGTAAATCCATAAGAAATCCAGAGGAAACGAAAAGACAAGCAGGAAGCAGAAATAGTATGGGTTGCAGCGAGACTTCGCCTCTTCTCATTCCTCGAATGTTTGATTTTTGGGTTTAAAAACTTTATTTTTTTCGTTTTCAACTAGTTTTTTGAACCATTTTTCACTTTGAGGGTGGCTGTAGAGTCCAACTCTCAACATATTCATAAGTAGAACACAGCGCTGCGGCCAGTTTGGCAAAACTCTTGACAGTCCCTATGAATAAGTCATTTGTAATTTGAGCGAGAAATGCACAGATGATGTTTTTCTTTAAAATCAGATATATAATTTGGTAGGAAAACTTGGTGAATGATCACTGAGATAGGGGCGAATATTGCAAATTGCTGGTTACATCTTAGAGGCAAACTTATTTTCCACGTATTTGCACTGCAGTAGTGTTTTAGCACAAAGCTATGATTATAATTTGAATTAGCGTCTAGAAAATTCTAAGGGAGTATTGATTTATCCCATCAGATATGATATCATTTGTAAATTTAGAGTGAAATTCTCATATTCATTTTCAGTCTACAATCAGGAATAAGCACTACTGAATAAAAAAGAAATAATGTATTTGATAATATAAAAATATCTTCCAAAACTGCAAAGCTTATTAATAAAGTTCCATTATCCAGTCATCTATGTACATACAACAGGCAATTCATTACATTTATTCAGCTTCAGAACAATTTGCCATTCAATAATATTTGCATGTAAATTTTAAAATACCAATGAAATACAAAGTAAAGGGTTGCTGTTCTCTATAAGATTCATTGTATCGTAACGAGCTCCATCGGTGCGTTTCGTTGACTTTCACTGTTAGTGCTTCGATCATTTTGCATTCTAGATGGCAATATTTTTCTAAAATTACCAAAATTATTTTTAAAAATGTATAATTAATCTTGCTTTATGGAGAAAAACTGATAAATAGCCTTGCGACGAGCCGGTGAGCTCAACAAGAGCGATAACGGCATGTGGAATCCCCAAGATACTGATTCAAATACTCGAAAAAATAGTAGTAAATATATCGTCTTCCATTCATCATTTGCAGTGGGATAAATTTCTCTTCCAGTTGAAAATCCATTTGTATTTAAATCTTGAGTATAAACAAGGAGACAATATACTATTAGACAAAATAACTAAATAGGAAATTATATTAAACATTATATTTTAGAGTGTATGCAATATCGTATTTATCTAATGAAAGAAGATCTTTAATAAATTATTACTCCACAATAGAGAATTTTCAAAATTAGCACACTACCGATTTCACAACTGAGATCATCGAAAGAAATATTTTATAATACTATTTAGTCGTAAAATGAATGGTTGTTTTCGTAATCGATTTAATTTTGATCTTGTGTTACTATTATCATACATAATGAATATGGAGATTATAACAGCGTATTTTTTGAAAAGCAATTCTAGAAAAAATAAGGACATTCTCTTATATATTAAGGAAATATCGTATTTTAAATAATCTTACATGATGTGAAAGTATCGGCAACATTTGATATAATAACTTTCGATTTTGAGCTCCATAACTACGACTTGAAATGGAACTTAATTTTTGCATTTTTCTAAACATAGCAATATAAAGACATGTTGTAATTAATCCAATTGCATCAATGACTGGTGGTGCAATCTAAAAATAATATAATAGATTAGTTTCTGTAAAAAAAATATGAAAATAATAATTAATTTAAGGATACCGAGAAATAAATGGCATATTCACAATTTCCTGTCAAAATAACTACCACATGAGCAGCAAGTATCGTAATATTAAATACAGCCGAAAATACATAGATAAATCGTATAGTAATTGCCATGGATTTTCTTAAAGTTTCTTTTAAATAATTACAAATTCGATAAAAACATAATTACTTGTTGGTTAGAAATTTAGAAAGTGATTTTTTATCGAATATAATCGCCATACGTTGAAATACTAAGAATGAATTAAATAATGTAGTTGCAGTACTAAAAATTGGGCTTAGGATGAAAATAGGTACAAACATAAATAATAAATGAATTATGGAAAGTTGAATAAATAGATAGGATGTTATAATTAATCGTAGTAGCATCCATATATCGTCTATTTCATCGGATATTTCACTTATACATATTCCATAATTTGCTAAAAAATAATAATTCTATCAAATACGGTGAGCTCAAAAATCATTGTCGGATTTTTATTTTCAGTTTTTCTTTAAGAAAAAATACCATAAAATAAAAGATCATTAGTGTAAAATAGCATAATAAATATCAGTAAAACTTATTTCGAAAGCTATATAAAGTTTAAATATGATTCTGGGCACGTATGAGTAAAATTTGAATGAAAACTTCCATCCTACTAAGTATAATCGAACAATAATTGACTTTTCATGGAAAACAGTTTTTGTTTTTTGATTGATCGAAAACTTCAAAATAAAGCTATACAACGGAGAATAAATAATTAAATCGATCTTTAATTTATTTTGAAATTTATATTAATTTAAAGAAATTTTTCGTTAAGACATAAGATTTTGTAAGTTAACCCACGATTCCGAAGTAAATAATCATTAGTAATTGGATAAGCCTTCACAATTATGAGTGCAATAAGATTTAAGAAGTAAATTATTGTTAATCTTTGCAAATGCCATAATATTCTAGAATAATATTCCTACAATAATGATATTCTTTAAAGTCATAAAATAGATTAACATACGATTGTTTCTTGTTTTAGAGCATTCATA
This sequence comes from Diploscapter pachys, assembly GCA_002287525.1. NCBI lineage: Eukaryota > Metazoa > Nematoda > Chromadorea > Rhabditida > Rhabditidae > Diploscapter > Diploscapter pachys. The sequence continues at coordinate 19,963 of LIAE01007883.1, read as the reverse complement.
GAAATTGCAAACAAAACAGCCAATACTGTTAGTACAATAACAATTGGTGAACATATAATGATAAATTCTCCAGGGGAATTTTCATCCTCTGACAGTTTTTCTGTAAAAAAGAATTAATCTCATGATTATTAAAATAGATCAAATATAATTTATATATAAGAGTAACGGCTATGCCATACCATCCGAAGTGTTGTTTAAGAGTGAATAATCACAAGCGACTACATTTTTCATCAATTGAAATATTTCGTCCATAATATGGAATAGGAATATTGATTAAGAAACCAATCAATAGTTTCGAGGAAATGAGACTGAAGTATAGTTAAAGAGAAAAATGAGTTTTCATTTATCTCAACATACACTATATAAAACGTGTGTATGCTCTTCACAAGATTTCATATCTCTACTGTCTTGAATAAAAAATACAAAAAGTGCATATTACACAGCGCAACGCTATAATTAACGAATAACTTCCTTGAAATATCTATCTTCTACATTCGTTTCTGTCTGAATTAAATTATAATCTTCACAAGCAAATCTTTCACTAATTATAGTTCTTAATTTAAAAATCACATTATTTTTCATGAAATTGCAAAATAAGTTCAGCTTAGTCATGATTAGAACAGTTTTGCATTATCATCACGTGTGTTGAATTCTGTATATAGTAAATCAAATTATGAAATTCATTTTATTCAAATATAAGAGGTGGTCTAGCGCAGTGGTTGTGTGTTACTGTCTAGAGCAGGGTCTCAAGTTCGCCCCTACCTCGACCTAAATCAAGGGGTTTAAGAAATGGTAGTAGTGGGTAAAACCACGAAAAAATAGCCTAAAATCCCTCGGCTGTTGCACACAACAACAGTCTGTCCTCGGGCCGGGCCACTAGTCCTGCGTGGCTAGGATAGGCCGACTGTCTCATTACGGGCGGAGGGTAGCCGACCCCCACCTGGTGGGAATAATAAGGCTAGGAAAAAAATTGAGAATGCTCGTTAATTTGGAGAGCATCTGCGATTTGTTGAATTTACACGAATCGTTAAATTCGAACGCGTCAAACGACATTTGCAATTTTCCTTGTTTATTCTTTTCATATTTCACCATTTGATTTGATTCAACCGTCGCAGAAAAGTACTAAATATAGGGACCGCCAAGCTACGCCCCTCTCCCTTGATTCAATTTTGTCCATAATTAGCAAGGCTTGCAATTATCGCGGATAATTAATCTCTTCCTTTGTTTTCCGTCATTGAACTCTGGTAATAAACCAATTAGATGCCGCCCTTTCAGATGGTGGTATTGATTTATTGATTAGGTCGTAATAAATGTACGCAATTGCGCGTCAAACACAGAACACTGCTAAAAATTGACTGTCTTTGGATCGCCGCGGAATTTTTATTTGGGTACTATTCAACTATATGTCGAGTAGATGCGGCACGGCGATAAAAAATACCCGAAAAGGCTAAATTCGACGGAAAATGTTCTCGCTATCCAACGAGTTTTAGTCATTCAGTGAGAAATCATCGAATACATACGACATTTTTCTCTTCTTCGTACTTAAGCATTAGTAAGCATCTCAAAATTTTGCATTTTGAGAAGAAAAACCATGCCTCTTCTCAAGGTTTTAAAATAAGCGAGTATACAGAGATTGTTGTTTACTTGAGTTAGAGAAACGAAGTGAATCGGGGAATTTACTCATCATCAATTCAGAATTCACCTGACCCGAGATTCGTAAAGTTTGGCTCGTCAAAGTCCGAAACAGAGACCGGGTATATAAGGAGATGGACTGCATTCTCATTTACTCATCACTTTGAAATTTTGACTTGGTTAGGTAAAATTCGATCGATAGTAATTTTCAACTCTTGTTTACGATTATTTATCTTACTTAAGTTTCTTGCTAAATATAAGTTTATAACGTCATAAGGAATATGCCTCTTTCTGAATTTTATTAACCTGAATTAGTTTTAGACGACGGGTATTACCATCCTTGTTTGAAGAATACACCATTTTGCATGGTATCGATATTGGTATTCCTAATCAGAAACTAGTAAAATCGCCTCCAGATGATGAGCATGCACAACGGCAACGCTGCATTCAACGGACCTTCAGCCTCAGGAGCTGCAACGTATCCCGACTTCGATGAAGCCATCTTCCATCAAATTACTATTCGGGTATGCTTATTAATTTACTTGGTTCACTTTCTATCAGCAGTACAGTTCGGGATTTTGACTCTGACTTCGAAAAAAATTCGATTCCGACTCAAATTTAAGATCATTGAATATTTCAGAGCCATTTTTTAAATAAGAAAAATTCGGAATAACTTTCCTATCAGCAAAAAAGTCGAAAGCGAGGACAAGAAGGAGTTGTGCAGTTATATCGGAACTGCAATATTTTGAGAAATGTTCTGTGCGTTTAGTAGAATTTGAAAGCTCTCATGAGATCGAGTATAGTTTCTCATGAATTACTTTTCAGGACCCAATAGCTAACGCATCGAGTACATTCACTATTCTCAGACGATACACCAATCTCGAATTTCTGAATGCTGGGGCTCAAGGAACTGTCGTGTTAGAATCACATATTTAGCCTGATACTAAAATTTATTTTAGAACCGCATTTGACACCGAAACGAATGAAAAAGTAGCTATCAAGAAAATGCAGGCTCCGTTCCAAATGACGATGAGCGCGAAGCGAGCGTATCGTGAATTCATTCTTCTTACGACGATCAAGCATCCTAATGTAAGTGATTGGATATTGGGAATACTGAAAAATTCATCACGAATGTTTTTGAAATGGTGCTGACGAGCCTAGTCTTACCTTATGATAGACTATCGAAAACAAAACTAGTTACGATACAACATGAACAGATAGATGTAAATGAGAATTCGTCTAGAGCATCCTAGATTCCATTTATCCATTTCTACCTTACTTGATCCCAAAACAACTCGAATTATTATTTTTTATAGTAAGAAAGCATCATTCAGATAATCCGTTTGTTGAGTGCATTCACGCCTCACACAAATATCGATCAGTTTCGAGAAATTTACCTCGTTATGGAGCTGATGAGCCACAACCTGCATGAGGTTATCAGCAGGACTAGGTAAAATCTAATATTATTCCAAAATGGACTAAACTATCACAATTATCCATGAACTCTGGAATTCTTGGAACAAGTCTTGAATATTTACGTGAACATTTGTTGCAGAATGACAAAATGCAAAAACAAGAATGCGAAAAATTTCAAAGGAAATAGGATAAAGAAAAATACTGACAATTTAAATTTAGGTTGAACCACAAGACGCTATCATTCTTTGTATATCAAATGTTGTGCGCCGTCAAACATTTGCATTCGTCGGGCGTTATTCATCGAGTAGTTTTTCATTTAAAAAAATTAGAATCTATGCTAATTTTGTAGGATTTGAAACCCTCGAATATCGTAATGAATAACCGTTGCATTTTGAAAGTGCTAGATTTCGGCCTGGCGAGGAAGCTGAGTGTTGACACCTCGATGTGCATGACTAATTACGTCGTGACGAGATATTACAGAGCACCTGAAGTTATTCTCGAATTGCCGTATTCGGAGAAAGGTAAGTAAATTTATGCAGATTTAAAAAAAAAAAAACCTGAAATATCTGAAATTAACATAGCCTGGACAAGTTTATATGAAAATGCATCCTAATTAAATAATTTTCCAAGCTTATTGAGCGACCCTATAAAATTTATTTCAAAGTAGAGCAATTTAGTCGATATTTGGAGCATTGGATGCATTTTCGCTGAGATGATAAACCATCAGGTTCTGTTCCAAGGCAACGACCAAGTTGATCAGTGGACGAAAATCATCAACATACTGGGCACTCCCTCGGATACCTTCATCAATAAACTGAGCTCCAGTGCTGCAAGGTCAGTTGTTCATCATTTTGCAGATCAAACTTGTCAATCGTAAACGATGAATCAGAAAATATTTAGAAAAAAAACTGATAAGACGCTAAGATAAGAATTAATTAACTATAATTCATCAAATTATTTCAATAAATTTAGATACGTCCGAGGTCTGCAACAAACCTCACCAAAATCGTTTGAAGAAATCACACCTGATGAGGCATTTTTGAGAGAGACTGAGAATGAACAGGCCAATTTGACGGGTAATTCGAAATACTACATTTTTGTACAACTAGAATATTTTAGCTCATCAAGCTCGCGACCTGCTTCGAAAAATGTTGATTATTAATCCTGACGATCGATATTCTGTTGAACAATCACTTAATCATCCATATGTCAAATTGTGGTGGAAGGTAAGAAAGTTATATTATAGTATTTTATTGTATTTTAAAACTTTAATTATAATTTTGATTACAATAAATATTTATGGCGGAAAATCTTTACTTCCTCAAGTTATTGTCTTTATTTCAGGAAGAAGAGGTTAATGGCCCACAATCCGAAAATTTCTACGATCAAGAAATTGATTTCGATAATAAAAGCTTACAGGAGTGGAAAGGTAGTATTGCTACTATTTAAAGTATCTAAATTTGATTTTCAGAATTAACATTCCAAGAAGTTATGGACTATATGGCTAATCATGACATTTTTAAAGGGCTACCATCAGAAACCCTCGAGTTGTTCAAAGCTAGTTCACAATTCGTGAATAACAGAACTATATCAATGGAAGTAATCAGACCTAGGCAGAATTTCAGCCAAACTGAAAAATATAGGGAAGAGAGCCCGCAAATGGTAATTTTACTATGAGAAACCGATAGGTAGGGGGCTTGCAAAGGGGTTCTGACTGAAATTTTTGGCTGGAAGGGGGTTCGCACAGCGGTTTTGGCTTAAACGTTGCCTAGGCTTGAAAATAATTTATCATATTTCTCTAACTGAAGAACGATGCTTTTATTCACACTATCAAAATGAGTTTATGAGCTTGACGAAAATCAGTCTGGAAAAGTAGTAACTAGTGGAGTAATAGCCTAAGAAAGAATATTGAAAAGAGAATATTTTGCTTACCAAATACTCACCCTAAACCAAACTATCTCTTATAGTTAAACTACTACTTTTCTACCTTGCCATTATCTTTAACATTTCGTCTAATCTAACGCTTTTCTGCCATCATTCTTCTAAAGTTTTTTTTTCTTTTTAAAATATATAAAGATCGTATTTGTACATTTCAGACGATTGGTTGTGAAGGTTTACATTTGGATACGATTTGTGATTTCAATCCAGAGCCACTTCTGTATTCTCTTTCAAAGAATGTAACGCTTAAACGATATGTCTGTATGAATAATGTGCTGGAATCATTCCTCAAGGTTGAAATTGAATTACAAATGAGTTGAGAAAAAAAAAAACTTTTCTAGGTATGGTCTGTATCATTAGCAGAAAACTTAATCGAGCTCAATTTTGTCTGTACTCCTACAAATAAAAATGATTTCGACGTTGGATATGAAATTATAGAATCATCCATAAATGTTGACAGAATCCTTGAAGCAATTCGATATCAAGATTTTCAAGAGCATTGTATGGAAGGAGATGAATGGCTTAGGTAGGCTTAACGAGGAGATCTTTTACCATTATACAGGATGCGGCAAATTGCACAAATCCATTTTTATTATCATTTTAAAAGTAATAGAAGAGGCTTTCATTCAAAAACTTGCTGCTTTTTAGGTATTTTCGATATCGTAGATCAACATTATCCAAAAAAAATCGCTAAATTACTTTTCGAAATGATATCTAAACTTGAAAATTGATCTGTTTCAACTTTAAACAGATGCGAAATTTTAAATTAAGCAAAAGTTTTGTTTCTTGTCAGAATTTTATGAAATTTTAACTGAAACTTTAGAAATATATTATTTGGGACTCTCGATGGTATTATACACATAAAATTTTGAAAAACAATCTTTGAATTCGATAAATTTTACACGTGAAAACTCGATTCCCATAATTTTGTCGCACTATGTATATTGGATTTCTTTTATTTAGAAAGTTCTACGACGATTTTCTAAATCACCAACGAGGACTTGATTTGAAAGGGCGATATCTGATCAGGCCTATTGACGAACGTCTAAATCAACGAGCAGTTCTTTCAATTGGAAACAACTTTGCAATATTTACTATGATAAAAATTCGGGGGGTGAAGGGATACACTCTGCCTAAAACGGGCTTACTTCCTAGTGTCGTGCAAAAGTAATGGATAATTTTGCGAAGTGGCCAATTGAACCAATTAAATTAAGGGTAATTAAATGGTGAAGATTTATTTCGAAAGTAATCGACCTTGGTCTAATAACTCCCAAGTTTCAGTACGATCCTAAGCGAGGTAAAAAAGTTATGATTTTTTTCGTAGAGCTTCCTTAACTATGGAAAATAGGCTATTTTGACGTATACGCTTCATAAAACCTGAAGGCGTGCATCAACGGCGAAGAGTTAGCAGGAAACAATAACTGAGTCTGATTCTCTGATAAAAACTGCTTATTTCGCATTAAAATTTGTTTCAAGAAAACGAATATCAACAAAGTTAGAGATGATCCAATAAATGAATCAATAAATGTTCGATAAAATAGGCTGTTTTCCATAGTTAAGGAAGCTCTACGAAAAACATTATAACTTTCTTACCTCGCTAAGGATTTTGCTGAAACTTGGGAGTTATTAGACCAAGGTCAATTACTTTCGAAATAAATCTTCACCACTTAATTACCCTTGATTTAATTGGTCACTTTGCAAAATTGTCCATTACTTTTGCACGGGCAAAATTTGAATTTTATTTTTTCCTGCCAAGATTAATTAACGAATAATCAATCAAGCATGAAATTATGAAGCACTAATAACCGGTCATCACCTGTAAAGAAAATTGGGATTGATTGCGTTAATTGCAAAAAAAGTTATGAGCAAAAGTGTACTAAACAAGAATGACAAACAATCTGTGAAAGGAATTGATTTCAAAGTTTTCCTTCTTACTCTTTTCTGCTGTCGCGAATAATGACAATATCAATGCTCGTTCAAGTTTGCAACTATTCAAAACAGTCTTGACTTCTCATATACTCGTTTCATTTTAAATTCTCAATGGTTACAACTTGCAAATTTTTAGAGTTAGCATTTGAACACTTTTAGCACAATCATTATGTCGTGTTTTGTCTTTTTGCTTCTCTAACTTCACACCCTTTCTCTATGTTATTCTTCTTTCACTAATAGAATCACACTTTTGTTTTATTGATCGGAATTTATTGTCGTTTCAATTATTGATCGACCCTTTATAGATTTTATTTCATTATCATTAAAGTTCTTCTTCTCATTAGAAACTCACTTCATGAATATTGAAGTTCCATTCCTCGATAACTTGTCCGTTAGAATTACATTGGATAGACAAAGCAATCGCTTTTAGTTTGCCATCCGGGCGATATTCCTAGCTTATCAAATTCTTGAAAATGTTATTTGGACAAGCCATTTTGGAGAAATTCGAAGAGTTCGACAGGGAAATTCGGGTAAGATTTTTCCTTAAATTTTCTCATTAGCATTTGATTAAAAACCAAATGTTAAGAGTTCTGTTTTTCCTTTTCATATCAATCGCTATTCATTATACATAATGTTGCGGCTCAATGAAACAACTAATTTTCTAACGAAACCGATATCAGTTTCAGTGTGAATTGGAAGACTGAATTTTGCATCTATTCTTTCGAATTTTGGATTTTTAAAATCTTCATATCAATGTCGAGCGACTTTCCATGTAAATTTTTGACACGCTTGACATCAATATCATGAATTTACACGTAAAATCCCTTGGTATTGACACGATGTCAAAAAGTATGAACGCGCCCCAGTAATTCATCAAAATAGTTCAGAGAAACCGCGTCGATTTGAAACAGACCAGAAGCGAATTTGAGTCAGTTCTGGAGAAGTTGGATAAACGAATCACCAGGCTGGAAGAGAGGCAGAATCAGAAATCGAAGGAAATTCTGAAGAAAGACGCCAATGAGAACAGAGACGAGAAGAAGAAGACTTACAGAATTGAGAAGGAAGAAGGCAGAAGGTCGCTCAACGAGGAATTGACTATATCCGTTGGTGAGTACCGATTTTTGAAATTTTCTTTGAGGGTAGATTGGAAATGGTGTAACGCAAATGATTCTATGCTTTTCTAGAATTGGTGCAAAGAAAAAATACGAAGCTATTTCTTTTTTACAATCTCTTATTTAGTTTCGTCATTTTATCATTTCGCAAAAAATAAACTTCCTCATTTTACCTTACGCTATTTCATCATTACCTCAGATCCAGGTTATTTCCCGTAAGGACTAACTTTCTTCATATTTTCATGCTATTAATGTGAGAAGTTGCTGAAAAGTTGAAATTAAAAAGAAAATGGGCTATTTGCAGATGAGACACCGAAAGAGCAGAAGAAACCATCTCCTACGAAGGAAAGGAAGGAAGTGATGAGGAAGGTGGACAGAAATGGACTGAAGAAGTCATTGAAGCGGTGCTCTGACAATTTGCAGAAAAGGATTACGGTCCTCGAGGACAAGGAGAATCTGCCTGGACCGGAAGTGTTGTCAGTCAGGGAGCTGAGCCTGCAAAGCAAGCTGGAAACGATCGAGCGTCAGGTCGAAGTAGTGCAAGCGGTCGTGGAGGAGCTGGGCCAAAGGAAGCGATGGACCGAGCACTGCAACGTCCCTCTCAACTACGTCTGTGACCTGTGTCGGCAGAGTGGACACATCCCCGACTACTGTCCTGCTTTTGGAAAAGCCGTTGAACGAATTCAGGAATGCGAAAAGTCGGGCCTGTGTTTCTCCTGCCTCCAACCTTCCACCACTAACCATCGCTGCTACCGAATGCCCTGCTGGTACTGCCAGACCGCCTCCTCGTTCTACAGAGAGTGTCCTGACAAATACGCTGGGGAGAATCACCATCGAGCACTCTGCATTCTCCCTGATCTCTGGAATAACGCTGTAGACCAATTGCGAGCATTGGTGAACAATCACAATGAAATCAGCAATATGCTCGAGCAGACTGAGGAAACTCAGAAGAAGAGAATCAGATTGGATGTTCACTGATTTAGGAAAGTAAAGAATATAAGTTTGAGGACGAAAATCTAAATGGTTAAAAGAAGCCCAAAAGCAAAACGTAGAATTTCATTTTCAAATTTGTTCGAAGTCGAAATTTTGCCCATAACTATTAAATCAAACGTAAGTAGCCATCAATTGCAAAATTATGACACCGATATTACCTCAAAATCGAAATTTCACGAAATTATATTCCTTTCGAAGCAATGTCTTATTCAAAATTTCATTTTATCACACGTATTCCATGAAATGTTCAATAAATCCACTCAATTAAAACGTTTATCTATATTTTCTAGGATAAATAATTGCATGTTCATGCTCTAAACAGTCATAAATCAAGCTGTGCATTCGAAAAATTTCAATTTAAATTCCAATTACAAATTTTCATTGTTGTTGGTAATACGAAACAGGAGACGTTGCTCTGATCACAAAAACAAGGTCCCTTCTCTGATATTCCATTCTTTCTTTTGCATTGCCTATTTCTGGTGAAGTGAGGTATCATGATGAAACATTTACGAAGTATCAAAGTAACGGCTGCACCAGTTTAGTTATTTGTTTCTTCACCAAAGTGGGAAGGCGTAATCCGATTCCAATTCTGAGATTTCGTCAGAAAGGAAAATTGTAAGTGTCCCTGGAATCGAAAATGTGGTCTAATGAGCATTCCTAATATCTTCTTTAAATTCTCGTCCTGACTATCTTTTATCAAATTGGAAAATAAGGTGAAAGGAAAGTTCAAGTATATTATAGATAATTTTCTATGCTCGTGTTTGATAAATCCAGCACACCTAAAATGGCAGTCTTACAAAGTTATGAATTGGGAAATTCAGCGTACCGAGGATGCATAAAGTTTTAATTTAAAATTTTACGAAGTCGAAATTCAAATTTGGCTCTCAACATTTTCATAGCCGCAGTCGCATTCTCCTAAAATAGTAATTTTAGTATATTGTGAACTTCCGATTACTTGATGAAAATGAAGAATGACGCATTTTCTATATGCGTAAAAATAAGGAAGTATGCATATCAAATTTGCCCATTACTCACGCCTTTTATTTCTATCCGAATGATTGGGAAAAATAATTTTTAAACTTCAACTAAAAGATCCTTGAGAAAATGACGAGTTTCAAGTGTAAAAAGACTATATTGTAAATTGTCGTAGCCTCCGAAACTTTGACTCATTTTTACTCAAAGCCGAATTTGAAGTTCAATATTAAAAATTTTTAAATCGAAATCCGTGCATCCTTGATAGATGTCGTTTTGTAATTTCCTTCTGCACTTTCATACATCATTCCGTCGAGAAATAGTCTAACCAATTCTTCACTAGAAGGAAATTAGTGAAGCGATGTTTATAGCGACGAACTTTGGAATTGTTTTGCCTGCAGAGCTGCGAAAACAGAAGACGGGTGTTTCCTTGATAACTCATGCAAATTGAGTGCAGTGCCTCACGCACGAGATTGCACAGACAAGGCTTCTCAGCCAAGGCATAAAGATAGGCTCAGCGAATCTATGCATCTGTTTTAGTCAATTCCCCATCAGATAGCGTCACATCCACGGGGGCATAAAGATGCCTATTTTCTGGATGCCCTCCTAATTCATTTGCATATCATTACTTTCTCTGAACCAAGATATGGAAGAATCACTTTTCTTTGATATAATTAGATATTGAAGCATATAGTTAGAGTCATTTCGAAGGTATTACATAGGGTCGCGAGTATCATCTTCTTCCAGCTTATCTTTGGACGAGAGGTAATATGATTTGATATTCACTTCATTTTTCTGAGACACATCTTTGCTTGTATATGCATTCAACTTCATCCTTTGTTAATGTGATTTTGAGTTGTCTAACATCTCGCCTACTCTAATATTCACATATCTGCGCATTTGTCTTTCATTTCACGTCTACATTTCTCTTTCGCAACTTAAAATATCATCTTTGGATTATTTTTCTCGATTTTTCGTCATTTGCTTTTCCTGCAAAAACATTCGTTTTTGTTTCTTACTAAATGACAAATCAAGTACATAGACATTCGTGTGCGATATAAATTTTACGCAACACTGATTTATTCGGGTTATAGAAGAATTAGAAGAACACAGGAATTATGACCCGATAAATCTGCATGTAGGTGGAGTTGAGTTGTTTGAGGATAAGAAAGGAATAAGCTTATTGCCCCTCCCACTTTCTCCTGTCCTGAATTGTCATTGTGTTTGCAGACATATTTTCGTGTTGTTCATGAATGCGGATAGGCTCTCTATGCACTCTCCTTTCCTTCCAAATCCACTCCATGCATTCATACATCAGAAGTTGCCCTTTGCACTTGTCAAAAACTGTCAACCAACTCGTAATTTCGACAATCCTATGCATTCTTGGAATGTTATTCATGACGCGATTTATTTTTATTATTTATTTCATTTCTCGATCATTTTGTAGCCGTTATTTTTCTGAAGTAGAATTACAAAAAAGTGATTTCTCACCAAAATTGCGAGTGGATTGAGCAAAGATTCTATCTGAATATCGTTCTAATTGAGGAATTTGTTCTTTGTCAGTAAAATATTCATTTCTAATAAATAGGAGCAAGTGAGAAATAGCATTTTCGAATAGAACAAATTAGGCTATCAAACTAGTCTCTACTTGTCATGCATTGCATGCAATTTCATGAAAAAGTTAAGGGATCTTTTGCTGATTATTTCCTTTTTCTTTTATCATTTCAATAATCATGGCTTCCTTATGATGAATATAGCATAATAGTTGAATTATTTTGTGATTTCATTATCTGACTGATTTTATTCGGCAAATATCTTTAATGAAAATTATTCCACCTGCATATATTATTTTGTCAGCAAACAAATTTATTATTCATTCGGAAAATAGCTTTCGTTTATATTTTAACTTTTATTATTGCAAGTTTTTGCTTTATTGTTTTCAAAATAGCCACTGGATGATTTTACCAGAGCACATTTTGTTGAAAAGATAATAACATGAAATGTATTTTAACTACATCTCTAGCTTTTGAACTTCCCTCTTTCGTCATAGTTTGCAAACATTTTTAGCATTATTTTCTTTATTCAGTTCGACTAGTAGCGTTTCGACATTCACTACTTATTGTCAATTACTGAAAATTGAATAATCCTTAATCGGAAGTATTGGCATTAATTCAGTGATTAATGGATAACGTGTAAATCGAAAGGATAACATATTCACCTAATCGCTTTCGTAATCTTATGAAATTCACTGCTTTTTCTCTACTTATTACTCTTTCGCTCCGCGGTTCTGCACATCAATTGACATTTCTGCCCGACTTCTTGCCGCATTCCTCGAAAATTCCCGATAACTCATCGTCGCATCAGAAATATTCGAGTGATGCGATGCAAATGAGCTATTGAAAGAGTGGATTAGTCTATATCTCGGAGCTACCCAGATCTGCAGACGAGTAACCTTCATTTTATTCGTAGTACTCGTCTGCTCGTCTGCTCGTTCAACCTTTCCCGTCGTCTGTGTCATTTATTTCCACGATGTTTGGTTTCTGGAAACTAACCTCAAACTTCAGAACTTTTCCTAATAAATCTCACTTGAATAGGTGCGGCTAAAAGGGAATAATTTTCATCCCTAGCTGAGCATTAATCTGTGCATTTAGTTTTACGAGCCACTCTTTAATGGTCAGCATCTAGATTTTCATATTTTAGAATGTGTTGTTTGGATGAATTCTGCATTCTGCACAGAACAGAAGCTCCCTCCTCCCCTCTCAATCATATCTGCTCAATTTGATTATCCTCTCGAAGAATATCTCGAACCCTAAAGATCCCTTATCCTCTTTATCCACAAGTCCCTCTAGGTTTCAAGCACTTCATCGCGCCATTTCCCACGTGTGTCTGGCATTTGACCGCTTCGATTTGTTCTAGTTCTAATTTTCAGGTCCCCCGTCCGAATGAGCGGCTCAATCCTTCATCCGGTCATTTTGCTTTCCCTTTCCTGTCTCCACTTCACTCTTTCATTCAGTATTAGAGATGTTATGCAAGTCGACGGTAAACGAGGAGAAACTTCAGGTGGGCATAACAAAAGAGTGGAGATCAGAAGTTGCAAGAATATCAAATTTGAAATGCTCTGAGTATTCTGAATAGGAATCGGCGTGGGATGTCTTTGCAGAAGAAAATACTGAATAGGAACGAATTTAGTTCGAAATTCTGGATAAAAAAATGAGAAATCCGTTTCGTTCTTAATGAAAATCCAATATTTCGTCATTGAGCTGGAATGTTCCTTTAAAAATCAGCCAAATATTTTCCAGTTCAATTATTCTTCATAATCACAGAGTTATCTACCCCAATCCATAAACGTGTAATTCAGCAATAATCTGTCCAACATGGCACCCCTTTGCGTGCCCTTCAGGAGAGTGTCTGCCAATCAAATACTTGTGCGACGGTAGCGCTGATTGCAGCGACAGTTACGATGAGAATCACAGAATGTGCACTGCTTGTAAGATTTCATTTCTATTGGGTCAAAGAATAATTCGAGAGTAATAACGAGCAATTTAACTAGGGCCGTGATATGATTGGAAAAGACGCGTGCAAGAAAATTAGAAAGAAAAAAACCGATTGAATAATTTATCGTAGATGAAATTAACCTGAATAATGCCAATCTGATAGATCAGTTTTTAATGATTTTTGAATAGAAACTTTTAAGTCAGAACAAAAGTTTCCGAAACAAAATGAATCATATATGCTTTACATGCTTTTCAGTTACCAGACCACCCGTCGAAGAGACTGCAGCCTTTCTTCAAGCTCTTCTACAAGCTCACGGCAAGGATTTCCTTGTGAAAGTGAGTCGGACAACATCTCACCTATGCATTGGATGGCATCAAATGCTCTATATTTAGGTGTTTGGCAACAAGGCAGCCAATAACTTGGAAGGAATGGGAGGCATCGATAAAGCCGCAGTAGCGTTATCTCAGTCCAAAACGGCTGATCAATTTGCAAACGATATCGGATTGAAAGCTGAAGTGAGGAATAATTTTCTTTGCAAACAAAGTGTACAGTAGTGGACAAAAGTCTTCGACCGCCCTCATTTTTGGAGAATACTCCTACTAGGAATGAGCCTAATGGTCTAAAACGTGGTTAATTATACTGAATTAATCAAATTAGGGTGATATACCAAATTGTAGCCCGATATAATGGGAAATATGAAAATTTGAATTTTTTTTTCGCAAAAAAAATCCGGGCAAAATTATTCGACCATTACTAAAAAAGATGTGTGAAAAATTTATTATAAAAAAAAATTAACAATAAAGGAATCTTGAAAAAGATTAGTATATTTGGTTCTATAGCTAAATGCACTCCTTTTGAGCCTATACGCAACTACAGGGCATGCTTGGATAAAAGTTTAAATATATTGAAATTTTAATGACACCTTAACTATGGAAAATTACGAAGAATTTGTCACGATGAGTTTCATAAAATGGATAATGTGTCATAAGGAGTGCATTTAACTATCGAATCAGACATATAAATCCTTGCTGACTTACCTTTAAATCTCAATTTTTTAAAGTAAAATTTTTAATTTTGTTTTTCTTAGTAATGGTCGAAGACCTTTGTCCGCTACTGTATTTAATCGAAACTAAGACAAATAATACAACAAGACTAAATGAAAATTCAGTGACGTTTTAATATTCGGCTCGTACCTTTTATACTAACATTATAAATAGTGCAAACTTTGGATTGCAAGTAAATCATCTTAACTTAATAGACGAACAGAACTCAACGAAATTTTGCATTCTTAAATAATTAATTTTTATATTTTTCGCTTAACTTCTGCAATTTCGAATTAATTTTTTTTAATGGTGATGTAACGCTAATTTCAGGACGAGAAGCGAATGGTGATGGTAATGGAGGGTATTTTGAATGGGAATAACGGCGAATTGTCGCCTAATGAAGCTGCGGATTTTCGATTTTTCGTGCAGAAATTGCAAGAAACAGGCTTCTTCTAAACGTCAAAAATTGCATCATCTCATTCATCTGAAATCTCCTCGATCAGAGCCAAATTCTCCATTACGAGTGACTCAATGCAAACCATCTCACTTCCCATTCTCCATTCCTTACTTTTGTATTAATTAGTGAATAAATCATTGTTTTGTTACGTTTATAATATTTAGATCTTTTCTTATAAATGGTTTATTTTGATGGCATTTGACCTAGTCCAATTTGATCACTAGAAAGTCAACAATAAATATTCTATTAATTGTAAATGAGTGAAGGTGTCATTCGAGAGACCAAAACAATGGAGTCCAGGGAAGTCTCGAAATAGTCGACTAGAATCACAGTGGCTTGCAATTATCGTGAAGAATGAAAGAAGACAAAAACCCGCATGAAAATTGCGAAAGAAAGTCGTTAGAGCAAGCGAAGAGGCAGCTTTCTGCTGAAGAATTTACACGTAAGTCATTGAGTGTGGGGCCGGCACAGCGACTGATTGGGAATAGTTGTCGGACGAGCTAAAATGTGCAATTAATTTATAGCAAAATTTATGAGAGAATATATCAAAAAATAACTTAGACCAATTTGAAAAATGCATGATATTTGATATCTACGTTCTTCGTGACTTTTAATCAGTTCCTAAAATTCTAATCTCGTTCGGAAACATCGGTTGGAAAAATTCTTCCGATTTTGCCAAATAAAACTAAATAAACGAAACATCAAATATCATACATTTATCTAAACTTTCTGCTGTTGAATTCAGCTCATCAATTTTCACGCATGATTTCTGACTTGAATGATAATTTTTTGAATTGAAGTCATAATTCTTTATCGCAAGAAACTTATATAGTCAATGAGTTACTTATTTTTCTAGATTACAAAGCTCTTCAATTCTCGAACACTTTGGCCAATATTCTCGAGTGTTCGTTTTTTCACGTGTTACTAGTGAATGAAAATCATTAGCCTGAGTGTATAATGACGAGAGGAAGTGATGTTGAAGAATTTCATAAAAAGCACGTAAGTCGAGATGCATAGAAAGAATAACTCATCACAATAGTTCTTGAATAGTAACAATTTGTTTTAAATTAGTGCAAAATTTTTCTCATTATTATTAATCCCGAAAAATGAGCTAAGCTCTTTACATATATTTTAACCAAATTCATGAAAATCAAAATCACTTACTTATTATTAAGCGCTGGAGGTGATCTCCAATTCCGTCTACTCGGCCCACTATCATATCCACTTTCTCTGCCTTCTACGCCGTTTCCCTTGATCTCCACGTCATCCCACTGCTTCGGTGAAGTATCGACCCTGTAAATAGTCATGTTACATTTTTAGCCACTAATAGGGGATGTTATGTAATGCGTAATGTCGATTTGCGATCTCACCCTCGTATTTCGTGATCCAGAGAGAGTTCACTTAGCGGAGGACTAGTTTCCAGAGGAACGGGAGGCGGACGACAGGTTGGGGGAGGCTTGCGGATGGAGTGCCGCAGAGCTGCTGGAGGTGTAGCGCAGAACATAGGTGTCGAGGAGTAGTTCGTACTTGTCACTGAAATATCCAGTTTTCCATGTTTGGAAAAATAAACCGCCTACTTCGTATGGGAATCTCCTCGTAGTACATATCAGACGGCGTCCGTCCCTTGCCGAGAGTATGATACGCAGCTGACTGCTCATTTGGGTGTAGTCGAAGAATTGTCGATTGGGAATGTCGCAAATTCCAAGCACTCTCGCCCTCGACAAGATACGATCTAAATTCGAAAATAGAGATTTTTTTAGAAACAAATAAGAAATCGAACATGAAAACTTGTTCGCAATAGTCTCAGAGTAGAAAAGTGATGAGATGCAATGTACTGACATTTTTGTGCTTCATGGAAATAATAAAGATAAGAAGTTTTCTTAGCATTCTAATTTTTATATTGTATTATCAGCCGCTTATCTGCACTGATCCAGATAAAAAATCTGTGAAGAAATATTGTGTATTATGAGGATCTAGTCATAAAACCTCTCTAAAGCTTCAGGCAAATCGGTTCAATTTAAAAAGATAAGCAGCAGCATAAAAATAAAAGGTAGTAAGAAATTTTTGAGGAATACAGCTAACACAAATGCCAGAAAACGTTGCAATTTATGCAATTCTAAGTTTTGTAAATTCAAAAGTTTTTCCTGATACAAAGCTAAATTCAATGATGAAAAACTTATATCTTCCTACCTCAAAGTAGTAGGCGTGGGTTGATGGAATATTCTGCTTCCCGCATGAGATCTGCTGTAGGGCAGAACAACTGCAGATCCAGGCTGTGACGTCTTCATCGAGTTGTACGTCCATAGATTGTCGCCTGACGTGAGCATTGCATCAGAAGACAACGTCTTCGTCGATGCCGTCTTCTTTCGTCTAAATTGTTAAATTAGTCCTTCGTTTCTTATTTTAGCATTAAGATTAGCGTTCCGTTCCTTTCAATTTCAATCGAGCCACTTATTCATCACGACATCCTTCCTCTCCTTCCCCTTTATGTTCTCGTACAAACAATCCCTCCTCGAGTATTCATTCATTTCCCCCTTTCCTTTGTGATATGCCATTTGCAAATTTTGCCGACTTTATAAGCGAAATGTTAACTTTTGCAGACAAAGCCATGGCAAGAATTTGACGATAATGACATGTGCGATTTCGAAAACAAGCAATATTTCTGGACCAAGTCAGACATTGGCTATGAAAGGTAAACGACTGAAATTCGAAAGAGAAAATTCCAGCTGAGAGGAGACAATTCGAGATTGTCTTGGCGCCAGAAGATAAAAGGTAAAGGAGATTCCAAATATTCGAGAGAATTGATTGACAGCCCTTTTCTCGCAGATTTTTACAACCTTCATCTGGAGTTGATCTCGTAATTGACCCTTCCAAATGGTAATAAATATCGTAAAATGCACCAGATAGTGATGCACAATAAAACTATAAAATGTGTCAAAATTAACCTCCTGCATTTATAGAGAATGATTGCAGAAGTGCAGAAGATGAAGGTGATGAGCGTGAAGATTATGATGGCCAGAAGTGTCCTAGATGGAATGTGCTCTTTGTTGGAAACGTTCGAAATCTGGACAAAAGCATTCGACACGCAATCCTCGGCCTGAAAATGATCTTTTATTTTTGGATTTTTTCAACTAGTTCAAGTTCAAGGAGAAAGTGATTAAAGTTTGTAAGAAAAAGAAGATCTTCGTTTCATCCAAATATTTCCTCTCGAACTGTAAGAATTTGACATTAACTTTCGAAATGATTAATTTATTTTTATCACAAAAATTTCTTTTCTAGATTCTCAATGATTCTCAACAAGACGACGATTCAAGAATGGTCAATAATCAATGGACCGATACGGTTAATTCAATTCAGCGATCTATTCATTCCGAATCTATTGACAAGTGAGGGCTTTCTCTGCTACAATACACAATCCCACATCATTTACATTCTTCGTTTTTCATAGAGCTGTTTATCCGCTTCTCACAATCGCATTGCATTTTTCGTGACCCGAGATCCACTTGTAAAAAGTGGGAATAAGGATTGTCCTAATGATTGGATTAGTGGGATGAATGAATGAAGAGATGAAGAGAAGAATGTGAGAGGATAGGGGATAAGACAAGAGAATGGAGGATAAGAGGAGGATTCCTGCTGGGCTCGATCCTTAGAATTGCCCAAATGCCTCAACACCACAGTGCTAATTGCTGGTTGATCCCCTCATTAGGCTTACAATTCGACTGTACAAACCATTTATCCACCAAACTTGTTTCTTATGCAAATTTGAACAGAATCAATGCGCAACGTCTTACGTAATGACTAATCAAAATTCAATATGTAAATTTTGCCGCTATATCTAGCGCGTTAGATAGTATCATTGCTTCGTAAAGGATAAAAGATGTCGTAATTCTAGAATTGAAATTTGCATATCACGATTAGTGAAAATGCAAAACTTCTGAAAAACTTTCATGGTGATATCCAGTAATTTTAGAGATGACTAAATTAACGCAGATGATGCATTAGAAGGTTTCGGTGATCTCATATGTTCAAAAATATCATCTGAATATGCAAAAAAAAAACTGCTAAATTTTGAAATGAACCTATCGCCTAACTTTAATTAGAAGTTCCTATTAAAAGAAGCTACATTTTTTGTATCAAATTTCTCATTTTGATGAAAATTTATATGCAAAAATTTTATAAACTCTGATGCAAAGTGCGAAGAAAATATTTAATATTTTCAGAATAGTCTCTAATAATATTCGCTATCTTCCTCGCTGATTTCAAACGTTCTCTTCGTCTCGCATTTATTCAATTTCGATTTGTCGGTTCTTGCTCTAATCTCATCCCCACAAGTGTTTGTGTCTAAGTCCACTGTCCAGCTGTCTGCCCCTTCAAAGGCCTTCTCTCTGCAATCTACAAGGCAGCCTTCAGCTCAAGGCGCTCTTCTGTTCTTCACATTTTTGTTCTCGTCAAAAGAGGATTCAATTATGTCCGAGGATTTTGGATTGTTTTCAAGTTCTAGCTCTATGATAAATGAGCGGATCTTGTCCCTGGGGTAAGGCGACTGGTTACTTCTTCCCTTCCTTCCCTTATTTGGCAGTGGACCTATCGACCATCGTGTGGATGATCAATCGCTTGTCCTCTCTTCTCTTCTCACAAATCCCCCTCTTACAATCTCATAACCGAGATCTGTTGCTGTGTGTGGTGGAAGATGAACGACTTCGGACTTGTGTCTCACAATTCGTTTGCATCCGCGCATTGCAACAGAGCCTCACAAAGAGAATTCCCCCTGGAATCCACCAATTGAAAAACCCCTCCCTTTAGCTTTTCCAGCAAAAGGAATTCATTTCTCACTTCTCGACAAATCGTCCATTTCAGCCTTTCATCAAATTTCCCTATACGAAGCAGAAAAGAGAAAGAATAAAAGAAATGGGTATAGTTTTCACTAGTGAAGGCGGTAATTTTTACCTGTTGGAATGGCTGATCTGTGAGCAAAT